>CAJQUW010012398.1:0-207668 GCA_907163375.1 Prostheceraeus crozeri
GTAGATCGGATTGTCAAAAGAATGAAGAATCACAAAAAAATGCCTTGTTGCATGTTCTGTAGTAGAAAATGGTGCTTAAATATATGTACTGTGTATGTTTACTGTAATTAAAATGGAGCAATCGGATGTAATTCTATTCCCACGTGCTGCGAAATTGCAAAACTTGAGACTATGAATACAACAAGAGCGGTTGCTGGGAAATTGGATTATTGACACAACCAAACAAAGTCCAATAATATCGTAGGAAAGAGTTAAACGTGTTCTTGCTCCTCAATGCCATGGCTCAGGCATTCCGATGGTTACTACATTTGATCATCATTCATAGTAATTAATTGCTGTTGCAATTTGTCTGAGAGAAATGTAGAGTTTGCACGATATACTTGAGCTTGCCTAATGTAACTGAATATCATCTTAATATTAAATTGCTGTTTATCTTCGATGAGCGTGACTGTGCTTGCACTGATGCAATTTTGTTCTAAAGCCGGTACATCAAGAAAATTCACATCTATAAAAATTGAAAGTTCTGCAATGAATTTTTTCCTTACTATTTAGCTGCACGCTGATTCTGCTCAGATGTCTGCAATTGACAATAATGAAACTGGTACAAAATGAATTGGTGATGTTGGTGCATGTTCAGCAATTTCCATTCCTGCCTGTTGTCGAGCCCTTGTCCGGATTTAGCTGTGCTACTGTTAAAAGCTTACAAAAGGCGGGAGCATGGCATAGCAGCTGCAGGCGATTCATTGAAGCCAATCAAGAGGATGGATGGTTGATTTTTTCATTTTGGTGCCATCAATTTGAGTTTAATTGCCTCTCTGAACTCAAATGTTGCAAAAATTAATGCTATAATAGTTAGTACTTTTGTTTGAATATTGTAGCAAAATTACTGTATCTAGGTTACAGGACCTACCTGGGTACGCGGCAGGGTCGACAAGGTGCACTAGGTTGTTTAATTTATCGGATGATTTGAAGTTTTGTAAGCTATAACTGCAATTCAGTAAATAAACTATACTACTGATTAAAAAACGGACCAATCATGGAACATTTTCTAAACATTTGCAAATGCGTTTTCAAAGACCTGTGACTATTGTGAAGATGCTTAGCATAGACAAACGCGTCATCTAATGGGTGCATAGGAAGACAAACGTATAGAGTTTAGAGGACAAGTCACAAAATGTCACATTTTTGGTACGAACGAGACGTTTGCGCATGGCAAATGTCACGATACAACAATGAAATTTGACATGGAAGTACCTGTGACTATTGTGTAGATGTTTAGCATTGACAAACGCGTCATCTAAGGGTGCATAGGAAGACAAACGCATAGAGTTTAGAGGAGAATTCACAAAATGTACCATTTTTGGTACAAACGAGACGTTTGCGCATGGCAAATGTCACGATACAACAATGAAATTTGACATGGAGGTACCTGTGACTATTGTGAAGATGCTTAGCATTGACAAACGCGTCATCTAATGGGTGCATAGGAAGACAAACGTATAGAGTTTAGAGGACAAGTCACAAAATGTCACATTTTTGGTACGAACGAGACGTTTGCGCATGGCAAATGTCACGATACAACAATGAAATTTGACATGGAGGTACCTGTGACTATTGTGAAGATGCTTAGCATTGACAAACGCGTCATCTAATGGGTGCATAGGAAGACAAACGCATAGAGTTTATAGGAGAATTCAGAAAATGTCACATTTTTGGTACGAACGAGACGTTTGCGCACGGCAAATGTCACGATACAACAATGAAATTTGACATGGAAGTACCTGTGACTATTGTGTAGATGCTTAGCATTGACAAACGCGTCATCTAAGGGTGCATAGGAAGACAAACGCATAGAGTTTAAAGGAGAATTCACAAAATGTCACATTTTTGGTACGAACGAGACGTTTGCGCATGGCAAATGTCACGATACAACAATGAAATTTTGACATGGAAGTACCTGTGACTATTGTGTAGATGCTTAGCATTGACAAACGCGTCATGTAAGGGTGCCTAGGAAGACAAACGCATTGAGTTTAGAGAAAGTCACAAATGTCACATTTTTGGTACTAACGAGACGTTTGCGCATGGCAAATGTCACGATACAACAATGAAATTTGACATGGAGGTACCTGTGACTATTGTGAAGTGCTTAGCATAGACAAACGCGTCATCTAAGGGTGCATAGGAAGACAAACGCATAGAGTTTAGAGGAGAATTCACAAGAATGTCACATTTTTGGTGCAACGAGACGTTTGCGCATGGCAAATGTCACGATACAACAATGAAATTTGACATGGAGGTACCTGTGATATTGTGTAAGATGCTTAGCATGACAAACGCGTCATCTAAGGGTGCATAGGAAGACAAACGCATAGAGTTTTAGAGGAGAATTCACAAAATGTCACATTTTGGTACGAACGAGACGTTTGCGCATGCCAAAATGTCACAGGAGTACAAACAATGTGAAATTTGACGATGGCGGTATGTACGTGGACTTATTGGAGTAGTGGTTTAGCTCATTGACGAACATACTGCTTGTACATCTCCGGTGTCATGGAAAGACTAAACGATAGAGTTGTATGAGGAGAATTCCAAAATGTATCCGATTTGTTGTACTAAAACGAGATCGTTTGGCGCATGGCATAATGTCACGATTAACACCAGAGATGAGAAATGTTGACAATGGATGGTATGCACGTGTGACTATTGTGAAAGCAGCCTGTGATTAGCAGTAGACAATACGCGTGACTCTATAGGGTGAATTAGGAAGACAGAACTGTAATAGAGTATAGAGGAAGAATTCACTGGAATTGGTTGCATCATTTTGTACAAACTAGAGACGTCATTTGCGCATGGCAAATGTCACGATAGCAACAATGAAAATTGAGCGCTTGAGGTACCGGTTACTATTTGTTGAAGCTGCTTAACATTGCCCAAACGCGTCATCTCATGGGTGCATAGGAAGATCAAGCATAGGGTTTATAGGAGAATTCAGCAAAATGTCAGCTATTTTTTGGTACGAACGTGAGTTTGCGCACAGGCAAATGTCACTGAATAAAACAATGAAAATTATGGGACATTGGAGCATTTATGGGTACCTGTGCATATTTGTTGTGAGATGGTCTTAGAGGGACATTGACAAAACGGCGTCATCTAGGGTGCGATAGGAAGCCTACCCGCATAGCGTTTAACGGGAGAATTCACAAAATGTCACTATTTTTGGTGTACGAGATCGCAGACGTTTGGGCGTCAAGAGAATTCCGATACAACAATGAATTTGCTGGAGATACCTGTGGGACTATTTGTGAAGATTGCTGTGAGCAGTAGACTAGAACGCGCTATCTCATCTAAAGGGTATGCGAGTAGGATAGGACTCCAAACGCATAGTTTATAGGGAATTCAGAAAGGAAAATGTCAATTTTTGGTACAGGACAGAGACGTTGCGCATGGCAAATGTCGACAATGCTACAAACGTGAAAGCTTTGAATTGGAATTTGGTACCTGTGATCTTCGTGAAGATGCTTTAGCATTGAAAATACGCGTCATATCTTGACGGGTGCATAGGAGAGACAGAACGCATAGAGTTTAGTGGTGAAGTCACAAAATGTCACATTTTTTGTACCAACGGACGTGTGCGCATGGCAAATTGGGTAGATTGGATTGTCAAAATGAATGAAGAAACTGCTCGAACTGCACAGTTCTGCAGTAGAAAAATGGGTGATGTGTGGCGTGTTTAGACTTATGTACTGTTGTCATGTTTACTGTAATTTGAAACGCGAATCGTGTAGAATCTCGTATTCCACAGCTGCGCGAAATTACAAAACTTGAGATCTACATACAACAAGAGCGGTTGCTGGGAAATTAGAAATTCTTGACACTAGCCAATACAAAGTCGCAGAATAATCTCGTAGAGAGAGAGTGAGAACAGTGTTTTTGTTGCTGTTGCCTCACTGCTAGATTGGCTCAAGGGCCATCGGATGTGGTTACTTACAGTTGATTCATCATTCCTAGTAATTAATTGCTGATTGCCATTTTGAACTGAGAGATAGATGTTGAGTGTGTTGCACGAGGTATGATTGAGAGATAGAATGTGAGGTGGCGCGATAATGTGAATCTCGACGTGTTAGTCATGTTAATATTAAATTTGCTGTTTATCTCCGATGAGTCGTGACTGTGCTTGCACTGATGCAATTTCTGGTAAAGCCGAGTACTTCAAGAAATATGTCACATCTAATAACATTGCATTCTGGCAATCAATTTTTTCCTTACTATTAGGCTGCGTCGTGATTCTGGCTTCCCGATGGTCTGGCAGATTCGCACTATCAATGACAGAAAGCTGTTGCAAGGCTGATTATGGTGATGTTGGTGATGTTCAGAATTTCCTGTTTCCCTTGCCTTGTTGTCGAGCCCTTTTGCGCGGATGTTTTAGCTGTGGCTACTGTTAAAGCTTAACAGGAGAATAGGCGGGAGCATTGGAGCATAGCTGTCTCGCGAGGCGATTTCATTGAAGCGCTCATAATCAGAGGATGGATGGTTGAAATTGTTTTAATTTTTGGATTGCCTGATTCATTTGAGTGTTTATTGCTCTTTTGAACTCAAATGTTGCAAAAATGTTTTAGTGCCTGTATTCGATGGTAGTATTGTGTGTTGATATATATAGCAATGGATTACTGTGTTATTACGTGTGGGTAGTTGTTTAATTCTATCAAGATGAATGATTGTGAAGATTTGCTTTTGTAAGCGGTTAGTAACTGCAATTCGAGTAAAGATTAAACATCATACTACTGATCTAAACTAAAAAGCGCGGACATATCATGGAACCTGATGTTTTCGTAAAACAGTTTGCAAAAAGTGCAGTTTTCATTAGTCGGTAATACGTTTGGTGTACGCGTTAACCTCTAAATTCTGCCGACAGAAGAATTTAAACCGAGTTTAATATTTCTACCGGCAGATATATTCTGCCGATCTTAGTATGAACGACTGGTATAAATACGCAGAAACCGAGCATGAACATTTTCTGCTCAGTTCGCTCGGTGGGTATCCCGTCGTTTCGTTCATGATGTAGTCGGAACTTTGGGAAGTAATTCTGCCGGCAGAATATTTTAAATCGCTGTGTTTAATTTTCGTGTCGGCAGATATTTTAAGTTAATGAACAGCCGTCTTAGGAGTTTTGACGTCTGGATGGTGTATTTGTATATGCTGCGCATTTATAGGCCAGTTCTCATTAATACAGTATTTTACTAGTGGCAAGTATACTGAGCGAATTTCAAATGTTTTCGAATGAGATTTAGAGACGCCCAGAGTGTGACCGGATTTCATTTGGGTAGTTCTGGCAGCTGATATTTTATGTTAACATTTTAATGGAATGCAAACCATTGTCTATGCTGTTGACAGAGGTCAGAGTCATTAGTGCGATTATCCGCATAAGTAGCATCTGGAAGAACGTAAATGAGTGATTTCAGTTGTTTGTTTTTGCAGTTTGTGTTATGTGGAACCCTTTAATTGTGGCAGTTTATAACGCACCTTTAAGAACTTTTAGCGATCCTTTACTTTTACGCCGTTAGTTTACCCATGTACCAAAAAAGTGTAAATATAATGAATCCACGTAAAAGGAAATTCTGTATACTGAGGCGGAAGGCTGAACATTTGGAAGTACGTATTGACTCTAATCTCATGCTTAAACTGTTCTATGGCGATTAGGGTTGAAACAGGGCCTGTGTTTTGCCGCGCACTTCCGACTCGAATAAGGGGGTTTTTGTACACATTGCCCCACCTAGATGTGCGGGGAATACTAACTTCTTTGAATTCTGGTTGCGAAAACGCCGGTACAGTAAGACGAGTTATAAAGTTTGTCCTAAATTGGCTTTTAGATTTGAGATCTTAGCATTGCATTTCGAAAATTTTAACAACAAGGAATGTGCTAATGCAAGGTTTTGGAAATGCCGGAAATATATTCGATGAGTGACAATATTCTCCACCACGTTGATGACGAAAGGAGCATATTTATAAAGGTTGGCCTTCTCGTGCCTCGCTCCTATCATGCCTATCATGCTCCTATCGTGCCTCGCAGCCAAAGAATTTTGGAATGTAAGAAACGATTTGTCTGTGGTTGACGGAGTCGTATGTCGGAATGATAAGTTCGTGGTTCCTGGTTCTTTATAGGAGAAAGTAATAACTCGCTCATGAAGGACATTTAGGTATGTCCAAATGTAAGTCACTGATACGAGAATTTTTCTGGTGGCCGAATTTGAATACCAGCGTCGAAGCCAAGGTTAAGGGCTTTGCATGTTGTCAGGATGTGGCAAGGGAATATCCAGTTCAAGTACCGTCCTACGTTTTCATTTTTTTTATTTTTTTTGCTTGATTGTTGGGTTGCTGCCTGGCTGTGTGATGTAGGTTATTTGATTGTTTTTTTTGCTGTGGAGTTGAGAGTAAGTAAATTAATAAGTATTGTTATGTGTCATAAGAAAAGAAAGTAAAGTAAAAAAAGGTAACAGAAGTAGGCAGTAGAGTAAGACGGTAGTAGATGAAAGAAGTGTAAAAAGTAGAAAGGGTTAAGTAAAGGGTTGTAAAAATAGTAGTAGTTAAGTAATACCCTTACTCAAGCAGCCCCATGTGACTTCGAAGGTCCTTTATATGATGCTGCACATCGTCAACATTACATTATTGTGCTCGTTGACTGTTATTCCAAAATGATGATGTCACGTATTGTTTCTTCTCCGACGTCATCCAAGGTGATTGCATTTTTGAACCAGACATTTTCTGTTTTTGGCCACTGTACGATATTGCTTTCTGACAACGGTCCACAATTTCTGTCCAATGATTTTACGTCTTACCTGCGTAAGAAAGGTAATGTTCATCGTCGCTCATCGATTTTTTAATTTACAGAGTAATGGCGTGGTCGAGTGGATGAATAGGAACATAAGTAAAATGTTGGAAGTGTCCAATTCAAGAATGGAATTCACTTGCGAAACGTTCTAGATGATTACGCTTTAAATTACAACACCACTCAACACTCAACAACTGAGTTATCAGCGTGTGATATTGTGCTTAAGTTCATGGCGAAAGATAGCCTTTCGATGATCTCGCGTAATGATAATGTCGAGACTGATGTTGGTAAGCGAATTGTGAATAAAAGTAAAATCGCGGCTGATTATGCGAATAGTAGGCGGAAACCTTTGCAGAAAGTGAATTTCGAGGTTGGAGATACTATAACTACTAAGAAAGATCAAAGAAGGAAGATCATAGGTAGAACAGGCCCTTACACTTCTAGGTTGGAAAACGGATTTGTATAAATTCGCGAAATATATCACGAAAAGTAACGTCTTTGCCCGATGAGTACGCCTTAGAAGTTTTTAGCGAAAGTGAATTACCTCAATCTTGTTGATGAGCCTGTTGAGCCTATTAATGTGCCATCTGTCCTTCAGTATGACGATGTTGTTCCGAATATTTCTCTCTCAGAATCTGTGATGGAAACTGTTTCCACTGGTGGTCGTCAAAGAACTCACGAACTCGGCGTCATCCGTCCTATTTACAAGATTTTGTAAAAAGTTGATGACTGATAACGTAGAGAATTTTTATACTGCTCAGCTTTGTAAAGACACGAGAACTATTTTTTCCATTGATCCAGATACTGATAAGTTGCAAATGTTTGGTATCACATTTTGAAAGTACACTTGACTTTAGAAATTGAATCCATATTTAAGTGAAAAGCACAAAGGTTTTATGGCGACATTTGATAATCTGAAAATGACAATTGCATATTGTATAGCGATTTCATAAATGGTCTTCAGTGATGAACGTGACAAGTGATTACCTGGATGTATATAGAATAAGTTTGATATTTTTGGTGCTTTCTGATTAACGCCATGTGATCGGAAATTTTCAAACACATTTGCTATAAGTGATTACTTTGTTTGATGCTATAGTTATGGGAACTTTCTCTCAATGCAAAAGGGGAAGATGTTATGACTTTCCTCACAAATCATTGTGTTTGTATCTTATGGTTTTATTTAATCAGCACAGTTCTTTGGCTGCATAAATATTACAATTGAATTTATAAGTCAGCTGCTGCTGTAGAGTAACCAAATGGTTACTTCAAATTTATGATTTTAGGAATTTGTACGGCTGACTACGCTTTTATCTGATGTAACTTGATGTTACTTACAATTACTGATTTTATAATAGAACCTCTGGATATTTCTACATGGTACATTTTCAATTATAAATATATTACTAAGGAAGGATGCAACACCTGTCTGACTTTTTTTTGCTAATGAAATCTCACTTTTTCTAAATCAGGCCCACTTAGTTTCTAACTTACCTAAGTAACGAAAGTGCAGACCTGAATATTCTCTTTTGCTTGACCTTCGAATATTCTCTTTGCATTCAACTATGACATACATTTGACATGAATATTTTAATATAAATTTTTCATTTGGCCACCTGTACTTGCCTTCGATACATGCATTTTGTTTTTTTACATGTTCCTAAGCGAAGCTCTGATATTATGCGTAATTCCTTTCCTTGCTAAACTGTTTCACGTTTGCTATGGCACTGGAGTGCTTTACTGTTAAGACTACATAAACTGTATTTCATTCATTTGCATCCACAATCTACATATGCAAATTTAGTTTTAGCTGCGAAACAAAGGCCCTATTTTGATGTGTCACAAGAGCTGTACCTGTGTCAACTCAGCACATTTAACCGCACTTAATTTCGTTGTAGTGTCTTATATTCTTAAAATGGACTTTATAAAATTGATTTAAGACAATTTGCATTTCAACGGAATTGATTCTTTCTGTTTTTAACGCAATTAGTGTCATCATTGGTTCATTGTAAATCTACGCAAGCGAAAACCGTAATAATAGAAACGTCTGATGGAGAGCGTAATTGACAAGTTACTTGAAAGTCATCGAACTGATTCAGTGTACAAGTCGATTTGATCACCTTTAAAATACTTAAATCATGAGACGAAAGTCTTAAATATTGACCACAAAAGGTCCTAAAAAAGTCCTAAAATTGAGTCTCAGATTTTTTGTAGACACCCTGACGAATGCAAATATAAATCCCACGAATTTCATGAACCCCACACATTTTTCAATAATCAACAAAACCCGACTCTGGCGACTGCGACTATGATGGAAAGTATGTGAACGGGATTTGGAGGTCAGTGAACTAATACGGAAGCTAAGCTCATTCAAAATGAAAATGAAGCAAAAATCAATGTGTCTTGAGCAGGACTGCGAAACGATTGATTTTTATTCGCTTCCGCTTCCACTCAACTGTTTCCACTTCCGCTTCCGTTTCCATCGCTTCCGCTTCCAATTATTGGATCCGGGCATGGGCTACACACTTCCCTATTTCGAGCCCCTTTTCTTCATTTTCCACTTTTTACGAGTTATGGGTTCTGACGTTAACACTTCGCAGTCTCCACGAACTTTCTGTCGTAAAACCTAGCTGACTTGTATGCGTTTTTTTTTTACTTGCCAAAAAGTCGAATATTTTTCAAATTTACGGAAAAATAGTAGTATCCTTTGATAAAATTGTGAAATAAAAACGTCATATTTTCCAACACCTGTATAGTAAAAAATATTAAACGGCCAAGAGAGTGTTTGAGAATGCCACAATGACATTGCCTCAAGACACACCAATCCGCATTGTCATTGATAAGATGATGCTGAGGTTTTCTGATTTCGAATGCCAGTATTCTGAGATACTACACCTTCGTTTTCATCATAATGAGAAAAGTAGAAGTAACTACAGTAAGTAATACAGGTGCAAATTTGTAATTAGGTGTAATAGGGTAAGCACTAAATATGACAACTATTACTTAACTCATATCAAGACTTAAGGTCAAAAGTCAGAAGTACCTCGCATCGCCCTGACACGCGAATTGCGTTAGTCGTTAGTATCATGATACTTTCGGAAGCAGAAGTGATCGTCAGGCATTCGCTTCCGCTTCCAATGAAAACGATCGCTTCCATCACTTCCGGTTCCGCTTCCACACCCCTGGTCTTGAGTGATTTAGTTTTGAGGAGAGGAATTTCTGTTTTAAATTATTCGATCGAACTGCATGTACATGTGTGTGTCATGCATTCCCATGTTTTATCACGGAGTTGCTTCTAAAAAATTTCATTCATATTTGGTTGATAGCCATTATTACCACTACCATAAAAAAGCAGAAAGACATACGTCCATTTTTCAAACTTTTTAATCTGCGAGTCCCATTTACTGAGCACCAACTAAAGAGGGTATGACAATTTGTCTCACGAATTGCTACCCTTAATTGTCACTAGATTGGCGAAAGTCATTTGTCATCGATTTTGTTTGCGATCCGTTTCTTTGCCCAAGATGTTCTATGAAAATAAGCTGGAGCCTGAAAGACGTCGCACTAGAAGTAAAGTTTATAGGCCCTACATGGCTGTTACCTTGGGACACCTGTAGTTTTCTCTTTATCTATGCTGCATATGAGGCACGTCATCTCCCACCGATGTACAATATGAATCGATTTTTGTCAGTTCTTTGTCCATGGTTCTGTCTGACGATGTCTGGGTGTCGTTATAACTGGCAACAGATGTCACTGGATGTAGTGGTTTACCATGACCTTGATTTCCTTGAAAATCCTCTTTTCGATGTTTTCAATGTAAAAGCTGTCTTCATTCTACAATAAAGATTCAACAACTTTCGCGCAAATGTCAACTATTTTTATATGGAACACAAATTGAAAATTATGCGCATTTGTGCTTTCGTTCACGTTCCGGTCTCCTCTGCTTATGGAGTTCACTCAAGTAGCCTGCTACTGCTACCTGGAGAATCAAGTGAAATCATGGCATCTGATAGAGGTGAAAATGGGGTCAACATTAGTCTCTCACGATTTTCTCCGGTAATTCTTGCCGAAGCAGACAGCTATACAGCAAAGTAAGAGATCCGGTTTTTGGAATTGATCGGACAAGCGCGTGATACATAAGCTCTTCCATAATCCGTGTCCGCATTAATATTTCCTATTGTCCTCAATAAACGAAAGCAATGCAAAAACTTATAAAATGAAAGTCAGGCTTTCAGGTCATGGTCAGTTGGTTCAGAATTTGAAATTTGTAACGAGGGAGACAACCTTCCCCTTTACTTTTGTGTCATAATGAGATGTGAACCCTTGCCAATGATATTTAAGCGTGTTCGGGTGGTCGAGACCTGAGTAAAGAATTTTGACGGACATCATTCCACTGCATGCGCGAGAATGCATGGTCGATGTGCCCGACATGTTTTGTTATCTAACAGTGACGCGCCAATAAACATCGCGTTCGATCAATGTGGAATAGTGACTGTTTGAAAGCAAAGACTTGGGCCATGAAGAATCGATGAGCAAATTTTAGGAAACTGAACATGATCTTTTGGTTATTTTGCACGATGCAACTGTTGCAATACACGGTGATGTTTCTTTATTCACGTATGCACTCACAATATTTCTTCCGTCTCGCCCGGCTGAATCCTCTTGCCAGAATTATTGCTTTCGCAGAAACATCGTCCTTACACTATAGTCCTCGAATTTCCCTGATGGAGTGGAAGCAGTCTCGACATAAGCAACCACTATAATTGACACTTTCATGACCAGCTACAGTTGCGTCACAGTTATGTGACGAGTGGTCATTTTTATTGTTAGTTTTTAATATATCACATGAGGTCGCGTTCACTTCCGTGTTGGATTCTACTACGAATAGGGAGGCAAAGGTGTGCTTTTTCCTTTGCTTCAAGACCATGTGACCTGCGTCCGACTTACAGAATGAGATTGTTTAACTCTTTCAGTTTGCTAGAAGTGAAGACTAATTCAAAGCGATGCCACTCGCTGGAACTTAGCAAGTGGGCAAAAAGGAATTCCTAATACCTTACAGAGATTGGAAAAAAGTCGTGCGTCAGTTGCGGATTGCTGTGAATTCCATCAAAGTGCATCGATTGCCACGATTCCTTCAGATTCGAAGAATTCATATCAATCAAGTTTTCTCCATAATGTTGGCTCTTCCACTCATTTTTAAGAAGATAGCAGGCGCACGAAAACTGACTCACCTGATGATTTCACCAACCTCTTCTCAGCATTCCCACTGCATGCACTGGATGTAGCAAGACAGCGATGGGTCTTTTGGTGTGACCGAAATGACACTATAACACGCACGCCACTCACTGACTGCTGTCCAAAAGCCGTCTGACTGCCTATTGTTTGGAGTGTGCTATTTCCAATAGTAGGCGATATGCGACGCTTCTAGGAACACAGAAACAGCGGAGCAAGTTGTCCAATTCTGTGGTTCGACTGCATGATCAGAGGTTTTAATCCTAACTTGTGGGGAGTTGCGAGTGTTTAAGGACTTTAACACCCTCTGTTGCCAGTTGCTAGCATGATTTCATGCTTCTGGTGGGACTGGGATGAGTAATATCAACACAGATTAAGGACTGGCATCCACAACACAATCCCGAAACATAAAGAAGTGGACTCAACACGGCTTTTCCTCTCATTGCAGATTTCACTCTGTGATGAAGTTTTCATATGATATTCCTAAAAATTTTGACCATTCCCGAAATCCCGAAAATTTCGATCATATGTTTGTATATATGTATACACCGAATATAGGCCAAATAAATCCATGGTAAAAAAGTAATATTTTGGAATTGAGTCAAATCAGCTGAGAGCTCAAAGCTTCCCTTAAATGAAAACAAGCACGTGATAAGTAAAATTTCCTTTAGTAAAATTGGTGGTTCATTAAAGATAATCTCATCAGTTTTTGGAGTCAAATCAGCTGAGAGCTCAAAGCTTCCCTTAAATAAAAACAAGCACGTGATAAGTAAAATTGGTGGTTCATTAAAGATAATCTCATCAGTTTTTGGAAGCGATTTGGGTTTGGGCGACTTTGAGTTGACTGATTCAAGCAGTTGGAGTCAAACCTTCGATTATATTATGCAATAAAATGGAAGCCGAAAAACATCCGGAGTGCGCCTTTAAATACCTTGCGTTGTCAACTCGAGAATGGAAGAGACTGCATGTACTGGAAATGGATGAAAAGGTATGGAACTTGGAAATGAAGGGTCAAACAACTGCACGACTATTACTTCTTACAGGACTAATGGGAAGAAACGGCCCGAACTGGTCTCATTGTTGTACACCGGTCATTGAAAACAGGGTTCCCGTTGGATGAAAGAATGTGGATGTTTTGCATAGCAGCATGAAATTCAAGAACATAATTCTGGAAAATGATTCTCACAAACTTCTAATACTTTTTGTCTAGAGACACAATTGAAGGCATTGCTGAAGTCAAACCTCAAGATCAGGAAATCATCATCATTCTATCGTAAATCAGTAACTGACCGAAACTGATTAATTGCTTTTTCTGTGAGAGGCTCGAATTTTTCTGGTTAAGTCGACGAAGTACTTCACTCAACACGATTGGTTTAATATCATTTTCTTTCTTCTTCAATGCTGCAAAATATGCACTTGTGATACCTGGAAAACCATGAATACCTAGAAAAATCATCTGCCTCAAGAAAGATGTGAGATGAGCTGGCAGATGCACGCCGATCAGATCTATAAGGTATTGTACCCCCAATCCTGATGGCCCACCTGCTATATCCATTGGAAAATTCTTCAGAATTTTCGTTTGTCGTAATTATCCGGTTATTGCATTGGAGTTGTTGATTGTCTGGAGATAGACCCAGGAGCCGATGGGTGATTATTCATTCATTTATTCCAGGTGTCTGCAGTGTTGGGTGCCAAGAATGGAAAGAAGCTTCTAGTACTAGAAATTCAAAAGATCACCAGAAGCCAGAAAAGTAGAGAAGAGGAAATCAGCAGTCGCCGAAAATCTGCTGCTTCTTTAGCAGAAAATGGAATTATGGCCTTTCGACGAAAGAATGCAACAAGCTTTGCCATGATTCCATTTTCTGCTAAAGAAGCAGCAGATTTTCGGCGACTGCTGATTTCCTCTTCTCTACTTTTCTGGCTTCTGGTGATCTTTTGAATTTCTAGTACTAGAAGCTTCTTTCCATTCTGGAAGCCACGTGCTCTTCGTTGGCATAGTTCTGATATTGATAGTAACTTATGTTTTCACCTACACATGTTTTAACTGATGGAAATATGCACTTCGGTATCATAAAAAAATTCACCCATGATTGTTCTGTATTATTTGATGCAATGTCATGTAATGCATTGGAGAATGCTGTTGCCACTAAATGTGATAACTTTTCAACAATGAATAAATGAACTTCATTGTTGTTTGGTTCAACCTGTAATGGACGTCTTCGGGGTTTTTTCACATGATTCATTGAACGGTCAAATTCAATTAATTTTCGTGCATGGTGGAGACGACGAGAATCTATAGGCAACCGAAGAACTCTCCTTAGAAAATGGCATTGCTTATTTAACTCGGATACAGAATCATGTTAGAAGCATGACATGCGTTTACATTATTAACATAAATTATAGCCTATATGCTAAGTTAATGAATAATTCATTTTCATTAATGTGATTTTTTTACTGCCTTTCACTAAACTGCATTCATTTCAACACTTATAGTCCGGCAGCCAGAACGAGCTTCTGCAGGGAACGAGGCCGAAAGTGAGACTTTCACAGAATGATGGACACCATAGGCCTACTACGAATCTGCACGTCTGCCGAGTTCTAGTGAGTTCCTCTTCTTGTCAGACAAGATCAAAGAAAAACACATGTAAATCCAATGGGACGCAGATTGCAATTTTTTGGCTAAAATGAAATTTTGTATGTTTTCTGTGATTAAACGAAAAGTACTAACCCCAGACTCATAATTTCTGACATGGAATGTCTTCAGGTCATTTCCTGTGATGTGCATGTGCTTTTATAATGCATCTAATCGGCAATGTATGTAAGAATGTGGTTGAATGTGGATAAAGTTGCTCAAAATGTTAGTGTTTGCCGACATTAAGAGGCTCCCCAAATCTAAATGTGTTTGGCTTCATAGACAGGGGCGCATGAAGATGAAAGGAAGTGACCTGAAGACATTCCATGTCAAAAATAACGAATCTGGGCTCAGTACTTTTCATTTAATCAGAGAAAACCTACAAAATTTCATTTTAGCCAAAAACTGCAATCTGCGTCCCATTGGATTTACATGTGTTTTTCTTTGATCTTTTCTGACAAGAAGAGGAACTCACCAGAACTCGGCAGACGTACCGATTCGTAGTAGGCATAGGGTGTACATCATTCTGTGAAAGTCTTACTTTCGGCCTCGTTCCCTGCAGAAACTCGTTCTGGCTGCCGGACTATTATTTCCAGTAGATTATCTGCCTGATCATTGTTAATCCGTGATTTTATCTTATGTATATAGACCCTATTTACTATAATCATATCATTCTAATTTGCTGATGTCTATAACGGCAGGTGATAGTCATGCCCTTGCGATTTAAAAAGTAGGCTTGCATGCTAGTGTGCCAGCCATTGTATATTCTAACTTCATCTGATAGAAATGCTTTTTACTTGAACAGAATTTTTGCCGATGTGGAACGGAAACTTTTTCAATTTTGTAAACATTTATCTTATACACAGTTTTCTTTTTTTCAAAACTTTGTGCATATATTTCATATTTTGCTTGTAAGATAAAAACTTGTTTTTCAGAAATGCTGCGAAGAACAATAACTCAGGTTTTGCGCTCTCATTCTGCCGTAAATCGTACTGTCAGAGTAAGTGTACTGGGCTTCTATTTCGGTTGGTACTTGATTGTCACACGAGATGATCGATGACATCAATCATGTCTGACAAAGAATTATGAGTTACTTAGTCACAACAGCTGAGGTAAAGGAATGTGAAGAAGGTTTAAAATTCACTTTGAACTTTTATGGCACCTGAACTATACGTTTGTCAATTCAAAAGGTTCTAACAAGGCAGCAGTTGCTCTGCGGATATGCATTTTTCCAGACCTGACCGCAGATGCAGTGCATTCTCCTTGATGCGTGGATGATTTATGCAGTGCTGATGGACGCGATCATTCAATTATGAAATCCATAATCTTGCGATTATTGACGGCACGATTAATCGTGCGATTATGCTGTTATGTATGCTGCACAGGAGGGTGGCATAAATGTGTTCCTTTAAACTAAGGCTTAAGAATTCTCTGCTTCAGATAATGTCCTTGTTTCGAACAAGGTTGGACCTATGGTTTAATCTTGGACTTTGTGATCTTGGGTACGCTAGATTCCAAAATGCAGGTAACCGAAGGTTTGAAAATTCAGAAATTGAATAATCATTGAAAAATTCGGATGGTGGCAGTTATCTTATCTGTTCTTGTCGTGAAAAGTGTGATCATGGCATAAAGCCATTTTTGGCCATAAAATGCCCTTAAAACCTTTGGATTTAGGATTTTGCTCAGCTTTGTGTCGAGGAGGTTATTTTCAAAATCGAAGTGAATATTATGGTCTACTTTTGAAATTAATTGGTAAGCCTTCATACTTTAGAAAAGAATATCAAATCTAAAAGCATTGAAACGTTGACATTGTCGTCAATCATCACATGATGAACAACTTTCAATTTAAATATGTAAAATTATTTAGACGCCAAATATAATTACATATATCAAAAAGTTCTTCAATTAACGAATTTAGTTGATGAAAAATTGCTACCAGTTCTTCCTCTTATGAAGTTACTTTACTCGGTGAGTTCAGCGTCCACTAAGATACCGGTGCATGAAGAGATACTTTAGGTACCGCATTAGTTTCATTGTTCAATTTTACATGATGATTGGAATATTTTCCTGGTGTTGTAGACTACAAAAGTGCTGGTTCGGAAATTTCCTGATCATCCACCATCAAAACTTTGGTTAGGAGGAATTCGACCTGAGCTTCCTGGAAGGTTTGATATTTGGGAAGAAGACGAAGAACTATCAGATAAATTCAACGAAGTCATCCAAGTCCTATTGACCGCCGATGTACCAGGTGAGATTGATACATTTGTGGGCGGTGTTTACATGCCCAGGTTAAAGCAATGTAGAGATTCTATTTTTCCTGCTTTTGGAATTCCAGTGCGGACCCAAGAAGGTCGCAAATGAATTTAGGCCATTTAATTGATGTGTACCTGCAGCCTACCGCCCTCCATTACCTATTTCTGACCATTACCTAGTCTCCTTTCGAATGAATCACATCAGTGGTACTGCAAACTTAATACTGTTCTATTGTGTTTCAAGGCTCAAGAGGTTGAATTGAATTTCGTCTTGCAGAGGTAAAATGTGTGTGCGCTGGATGACCACTTTAAATACCTAAACAGACCAGATGCTTTTTGGGTATATCATAACCGTCACCGAATATCCCGCTAGATAGTTTTGGATCATAGTAGAGATCCTGTTTATGTAAGGAGTCAGACTTAAGACAAATGCTCATCAGCTGTCTATACATGCATGAAATACTTCTTAGTAATTGCATTTTTACATGAATACTAAGCAATAACGTGTCTGTATCTTCTTGTCTCAAGTGTGGTGGGAGAGGAGCGAAACATCATGAGGCTGATTCTCCGCTAACCGGTGCATTTTAGATTTAAAAAAAGATGAAAAATTTCATAGTTGGATAAGTTGGCAAACTACTTTTTTTCATTAATATACATCGTTATAGACACAAAGCCAGAATATCCATACCATATCTATCAAAGTCTCGGATTTACAGCACTTTCAATAAGGGATAGAAAACAGTTAATGTATTTTCCGTAACGATATCTTTACTATGAAATTGAAGCACATATCTTACTACACTAATATGTAATATTTCAAATTGTTGTATATATACTTTTTTTTGATAATTTAAGTTGTATTTTGAATAAAATGTGGTTATCTATTATTAGAAATGTATTACTTATAGAATGATTGTATTTTCCGTAACGAATTTCATTGTAAGTTTTAGCACATAATGATCAATAAACAACAATAGTCTTTAGAACTGCGACATTATACCTTTAAACAAACATCCATATTACCGCATCAGAAATACCTGACGTATATAAATATATATATAGGCCTACATCTATGATTATTTCATTAAAAATCATTATATAAATTTTCCGTAACGATGTCTTCACTATATGAAATTGAAGTACAAATCTTGCTAAACTGATGTAATATTTCAAATAGTTGTCTATATATTTTCTTTTGATGATTTAATTAGCGTTCTGAGAAAATTGCCTTCATTTTTCAAGCATAAAGTGAAAGCACTCCCTCTTTTTTATAATCGTCTATTGGTCTGTTGGTAAAGGTTAAAATAAAATAACGTGATAATACCCTGACGTTTCGTCCTGCAAGGACTTGTTCACAGGTTTGACAAAGCCATGTACGTGGTTTGAAATTGGCTTATAAATACGAATGACCACTCGTCAGCTCCTGTTTGCGATTAATGCAAGGTTGATGAATGCTAATAAGCTTAGCTTCAGCAATACGGGTAGAAACTGGATCATAAAGACATTGCATAATAATGATGTCAAAATCATCAATAGTTAAAATCGACCAATAATGGTCTTTCTTCGCATGTTCTGAGAGGGCACTCTTGCTGTCCTGATTATGCAAACTACGTTTGTGTTCCGAATATCTTGCACTTAAAGTGCGATTCGTAGAGCCAATGTAGTTTTTGCCGCAATGTTTGCAAATGAACTTATATACAACATATTTTAAGTTACATATGTTAGGTTTGCCAATTATACCACAGAGATTACAATTACAGTTGTGTAAATTATTGCGATAGTTGAAGCATGAGCTAATTTGTCTGCCAGGTTTACTGACAAGATTAATAGACAAATCATATTTATCGGCTAATCTGTTTAGTTTACGATTGGTACTATCGTTAATGTAATCCAATTTCAAATTGACACTATTTTTATTCTTATTTTTGTTGCCTATTTTCGTAGTAATATCACTACTGGTATGCTTCGAGTAACTTTGATTGAAGCCATTCCTCCTCAATCTTTTAGTCATTTTATTTTTATTCTTACGTACTGACTCATGCGTAGAACAACGCTTTTCAACATACGTGTAACTATTTTTAATAAAATTGGTCTTCACATGTGAGGGGACCCAACTATCATAGTGAAGAGTATTACCAGAATGGCAGTCTTTTCTATATAATTCATACTTTATCTGGTTATTGGCTATGCTGATGCTGATATCCAAAAAATTAAGAACGTTGTTCATAGGTACATCTATGGAAAATTTTATATTTGCTGATACCGAATTGAAAATGTCGAGGATACTATTCAAAATGCTAGGTTCATTTGGGAATGGTCCCATAATAATGTCGTCTATATACCTCTTATATAGACATGGTTGTATATTGTGGCTAGAGCTTAATTTATTCAACGCCATGTTTTCAATGTGATTCATATAAATAATGGCAAAGGCTGGAGCATAGTGAGAACCCATAGGGCAGCCTTGAATTTGGAGATACGTTTTATTATTGTAATATACTTCGTTGTTGAATGTTATAAATTTCAAAAATTTCTCAATTTCACTATGTGAGAACCCATAACTATCGAAAGTGTTTTCGTGTTCTTTAACAAATTTTATGACGGTTTCGATACCATGGAGAAGAGGTATACTAGTATATAAATTTTTCACATCTAAGGAAATGAATGTTAGGTTGTTTTTTCTAGGTAACGAAATGTTACTCAGATACTCGATGAGCTCGTCAGTGCTTTTTATGTTACTGATGACTTTTGGGACTAGATTATTGAGAATTTTGCTTAATAACCAATCAACCTTTTCAGTTGGTGTTCCTATCGATGAGGCAATGGGTCTCAATGGGAAATTCCCGTCATTTTTGTCTTTATGATCCTTAATCGTGCAATAAAATTTGGCGGGTTTACTACCACACGAAATAAGACGTTTGGAATCAATGTTAGGTTTATTCTTGCAAGTTGATCTAATTAGAGTATTGGCCTGCTTTTCGATAGCGTTGCATTTAGATTTAGGTAATGGTTTATAAATATTAGTATCACTAAGGACATTTTCAACCCGTTGAATAAAGGATAACTTATCAGTGACAACTATACGGTTAGTTTTATCAGATGAGACTGCTAATAAATTGTTTGTTTTCGTAAACGCTTCCGTTTTTTTTACCACATTATCACAATACTTATACTTAGTGTTACGTTTCATATACGAGTATTCCTTTTCAAGAATTTTTTTAGCCTCGAATTGAAATAATTTCAAATTGTTCTCAGCTTCATCTTTCATTTTATTTGGAAAGAATACAGTATTCTTTTGATACGGTATATGTAGACGTTCTGCATTATCAGTATCTGCAAATGTTGAGTGCCATCTTAGATAATACGGCAAAGTATCAATAGCTAAAAAATTACTGTTGAGGAGTTTGCGATCAAATCGCTGTGGGACACGATGCTTATGGCCCTTGGTCAAAAGCAGGGCAACATCATTAGGCAGACTGATATCAGTCTCGTTGGTAATACGATCGTCATTGCTAGCAACAGAATCTGACGGGCGGTCATTAGTTTTACAAAACCAGAAACTGTCATAATACTCAAATGGTAGACAAGGTCTACAAGTCACATTATAATCATACTTAAAAAGTGGATAGCTTTTGCTAGTCAAGCCAGTCCACTTACGCGAATGTCTTTCGTATATCACCTCTTGTTGTTTTGAGACAGCTTCGTTAATTAAATTCAGAGATGCTTTGACCTCTACGGAATCCGCCACTTGGTTGATGAAGTTGAAATATGCATAAGAGAAATGCATATTAGTTTCCTCTTCCTTTTTCCGCAGAGTAAGGAGGCTGGATCTCAAGATCTCCATCTTCAAAGAAGCAGTCTTCCGTGTTAAAGCTGCATTCATGGTAATTGAATCTTGTATTCGGACCATTCCATCAACAAATTTTGGAACCACTTTGAAATTTAAGCAAGCCTGAATGAATAGTATATGACAGGACATACGGAACATACTCATGGCCAGGTTTGTCAGTTTCCTTCCATTTTCACGTGCTTGTCTATCCAAATGCACGGAATTAAGATGGTTGATGACGATAAGCAGGCCAATACTCTAATTAGATCAACTTGCAAGAATAAACCTAACATTGATTCCAAACGTCTTATTTCGTGTGGTAGTAAACCCGCCAAATTTTATTGCACGATTAAGGATCATAAAGACAAAAATGACGGGAATTTCCCATTGAGACCCATTGCCTCATCGATAGGAACACCAACTGAAAAGGTTGATTGGTTATTAAGCAAAATTCTCAATAATCTAGTCCCAAAAGTCATCAGTAACATAAAAAGCACTGACGAGCTCATCGAGTATCTGAGTAACATTTCGTTACCTAGAAAAAACAACCTAACATTCATTTCCTTAGATGTGAAAAATTTATATACTAGTATACCTCTTCTCCATGGTATCGAAACCGTCATAAAATTTGTTAAAGAACACGAAAACACTTTCGATAGTTATGGGTTCTCACATAGTGAAATTGAGAAATTTTTGAAATTTATAACATTCAACAACGAAGTATATTACAATAATAAAACGTATCTCCAAATTCAAGGCTGCCCTATGGGTTCTCACTATGCTCCAGCCTTTGCCATTATTTATATGAATCACATTGAAAACATGGCGTTGAATAAATTAAGCTCTAGCCACAATATACAACCATGTCTATATAAGAGGTATATAGACGACATTATTATGGGACCATTCCCAAATGAACCTAGCATTTTGAATAGTATCCTCGACATTTTCAATTCGGTATCAGCAAATATAAAATTTTCCATAGATGTACCTATGAACAACGTTCTTAATTTTTTGGATATCAGCATCAGCATAGCCAATAACCAGATAAAGTATGAATTATATAGAAAAGACTGCCATTCTGGTAATACTCTTCACTATGATAGTTGGGTCCCCTCACATGTGAAGACCAATTTTATTAAAAATAGTTACACGTATGTTGAAAAGCGTTGTTCTACGCATGAGTCAGTACGTAAGAATAAAAATAAAATGACTAAAAGATTGAGGAGGAATGGCTTCAATCAAAGTTACTCGAAGCATACCAGTAGTGATATTACTACGAAAATAGGCAACAAAAATAAGAATAAAAATAGTGTCAATTTGAAATTGGATTACATTAACGATAGTACCAATCGTAAACTAAACAGATTAGCCGATAAATATGATTTGCCTATTAATCTTGTCAGTAAACCTGGCAGACAAATTAGCTCATGCTTCAACTATCGCAATAATTTACACAACTGTAATTGTAATCTCTGTGGTATAATTGGCAAACCTAACATATGTAACTTAAAATATGTTGTATATAAGTTCATTTGCAAACATTGCGGCAAAAACTACATTGGCTCTACGAATCGCACTTTAAGTGCAAGATATTCGGAACACAAACGTAGTTTGCATAATCAGGACAGCAAGAGTGCCCTCTCAGAACATGCGAAGAAAGACCATTATTGGTCGATTTTAACTATTGATGATTTTGACATCATTATTATGCAATGTCTTTATGATCCAGTTTCTACCCGTATTGCTGAAGCTAAGCTTATTAGCATTCATCAACCTTGCATTAATCGCAAACAGGAGCTGACGAGTGGTCATTCGTATTTATAAGCCAATTTCAAACCACGTACATGGCTTTGTCAAACCTGTGAACAAGTCCTTGCAGGACGAAACGTCAGGGTATTATCACGTTATTTTATTTTAACCTTTACCAACAGACCAATAGACGATTATAAAAAAGAGGGAGTGCTTTCACTTTATGCTTGAAAAATGAAGATAATTTATCACCTCCCGTGCATCGTCATCAACCATGAGAAAATTGCGATTGTATATTATCATAGAAATATAGAGAATGTTGGTATTTTCCGTAACGAATTTCACTAAGAAGTTCACAGTGATCATTTAGGAGAATAGAAAAGTCTGGATGTTTTTTTCTCTAACGTTTACTGTCATTATGAAATCGATTTGAATCAGCGATTAGTTGATTACCGAAAAGGCGATATCAAACCAAACTACCAAAAGTCAAAATCAAAACAAATATTATTATTTGCAAATAACTATAGTATATATTCAAGTTATACTCTCTATAACTGTAGAATATATTCAAAATCGCAACTATCTACTCGCAAATAACTAAAATGACTAATGAGAACATGCAAATGAGTTATGATCTTACGCGAAAGTACCTATGGATGTCATTGTAGAATTCGATTACTGAGTCACGCTTAGAATACCAAAAATTGCGAATAATGTAGATTACACATCGAGGGGACAGGAAAACTTTTTCTGGAAGAATGATATAATAAGTACCGGCACCTTCCAGTAGATCTAAATAATGGCCTTGAAGGATCGTCTCACCCTTCGGGAACAGGGTTCCGTATGTTGGGCAAACAGATCTTTTATGGGCGATTAAGGTTTCGTTTAATTGGAATAGATAAAACTCGCTGTTATCATCGTCGGCATTTATCAGAAGAAGATCGTTGCAATTGAATTCTTTGGTGGCTGTTGGTTGTAGGTAAACGTATGTTCTTTGGTCTTGATTACCCGATCGCAGTTTCCAAGGAGTTGGATACAAATTTTGCAACAACATGACAGTTGCCTTGACAGGATAGCTCCTTTAAATGGACCCGGAATAACATTGTGAATTTTCATTGTGCTTGGGACTGGAACGGCACATTTGAAGGCTTGTATGTCTTCTTCATTGTTTTTGATCTCTGAATCGCTAATCCAAATGAAGGAGATTTTACTTGCTTGGGACTTCATGTAATGGTAAAACTCTTCTGCCGATTGAACCGTGACCTTGTTGTGCTTAACAGCATCGTCGACGATTCGTTTAACGCATCCTCCTACACCATCGTGTGGGCCCTTGCCGTGTGAGGTTGCACAGTAGTTCCATGAAGCGCTGACTCCAAACAAGTCCGAATGACGATCAATGATGGAGAAGATGACTTTATTCTTATACTGACTGGTAGGTCCATCTGTCCAGTATATGACATTCTTGATGGTGTTCGAAGAACACTGTTGGATCTCGGTAATTATACGTTTCAAGAAGGAATACACAGCAGTTACATTGTGTTGCAGGGTATCGCTTGCAATTACGTAACTCTTTTGTTGTAGTTCATGATCTTCGTTCTTCCAATATATGATGACAGGATGTAACGTCACTTGAGCTTGACTCCAATACGCTGATTGAATCTCATCCGCTGAGACACACTTATAGTTTTCGGAGAAGTCCATCAACACCAAGGCTTCGTGGGTCCCTAGATTTTTCTTCAATTCGCGTTGTTCATGCTGTTGATTCATGACACATTTGACATGCTCACGGAAAGATTTATCCTCACACACGAACTGATTCCTAAACTCAGTGACCGGTAATGTTTCAGTGATAAGTTTAATCCTTTTCTTTCCATCTTCTTGTTGTACTCTTGACCAATGCGAGAACGATATATCTGTGTTAATGGGCAATTGAGATAAATGCTGCGTCGTTTCTTCTTTAGTAAAGTTTCTAACATATTCATCTGGATCGACATTGCTGACAATATTTTTCTCTTTGAGTGACTGAAGTTTGAGAGAGAAGTTTTGATGATATACACATAAGCAAGTACTTCGATTAGTGTATTTCACCAAAATGATGTATCTTGGATTCAGTTTGCAGAATGCTGAGTATGAGACCTTCACACTGGGATTCTCATCAAGGAACTTTTTGTGGAGATTGATTAAATAATCCTTCAGGTACCGTTTCTGGACTTTCATTCCTTTGTCTTTCATGCAATCTCGTTTCCCTGGACAAGTACGAGAAACGTCATCTCTCTCAAAGAATTCAATGACTGACTTTCGAACAATCAGAGATCCACGTTTGATAGAACAACGTTTGAACGTATTAATTCGCTTTACCAAACGATTCCTGGACAATTTCATCATTCTCGCTGCTGAACGTCGGCAACGATATTTCTGTATAATTGAAGTAATACGCTTTTGGGAATCAGGTTTGTTACAGAAGGAAGGAATTGTCCCTTTTAATAAACATATTCAACTTATATGCAGCCGATATTTGTTTGAAGTATATCTAAAGATGATATATTATGCCAACAAACTTTAATTCTTGCCTATGAATAATATCCTGCACTATCCTTTATATATGTATTTTCCGTAGCGTTACGGAAAATACAAACATGGTCAAATATGGCTGCATGTAAAGTTGCAGTAGTTATGACAAAAGATTATGAATCATCTCTCGAAGTATTCCACAGACGCAAATAGTACACAAAATTTCATTAACCTTTTTTGATGTACGAAAATTCTAACATGCGTTACGGATAATACATTTTAAACAAATACGAAACCCTTAAATAGATAGGCATATAGTTGGTTGACCATATTATCATCATCTAAAACAAACATGAACAAACGTATTGTGCATGTCGCCTTCTTTATAAACTTTCAGATCATAACATTTTGGTATATCTGTCTTTCTGTACTCATATTTATGAATATCGTTACGGAAAATACATGACTATATAAAATGCGGCGACATATCATTAATGCCGTTATTATCATTGTACACAAATCGAATAGGTAAATATTATTTAATATCCAATACGATGCATCAATTACTCAGTCAAAAAGGTAAAAGTGTTCCGATTGATTAGAAAATGTGTTCCCTACAGACTGCTAAACGTAACTACATTAGTTGGCGACATGCTTATTTAACAAGAAAAGAGTGAACTCACTTTCTGTTGTCGATTGCTGTGTCCAGAATGTTTCGCTACAGCAGTTGACTTGTATTATACGCCAAAACCATGACCTTGTCATCACGTGAGTCACATCAAACGTCAACTTGGTGGGAATCGATACATAGAAAACCGACAGCGACAAAAATATTTAAAAAGTGCACCGCTTAGCGGAGAATCAACCATGAGCAATGTATAAAAAAGCCATTCATGTGAGTAATTCTTACGTAAGTTTTGGAAGTTACTTAAACAGTTACCAGGTTGAAGACCTACATCTTACAAGGTGATCCTAAATCAATATTGTACCGCTTATCAATGAACTGGGCGCGGTCGGATGCAAGTGTAGCAACACATTCCATATTCCATACTTTATTTCAAATCTATTAATAGTGGCTGCATTGTCCCGTAAACGCTCTATTGTCTTTGATAAGAACAGTACATGACCAACGCCATGACCAATGAGCAATGTAAGAAGTACTTGATCAAACTTATCTTTGACAAATGTAGGAGACATAGTCATCCTCATTCCTCATCGTTTTCTATACGCTGCGTCTACGGCTGCCAAGGGATTTTCGCGCTTAATTTGTTCAAGTTTTTGCGCTTAATCTTTCTATTCTATGCCCAGCGAACCGCTACTCTGCAATCTTCATTAGTATATGTATATATATAAATACAGGGTGTTCGCGATCTTCTTGCGGATTTTTATAAGCTGCTATAATGCAATATGGCATGTGTTTTAACAATTTTTAAGGAATTAAAAGTCGAAGTTTACTGAATACCTTTACTTCAAAAACAATAAAACGAGTTCCATATGACCTACATCACAGAGCTCACGGCGCATTACAAGGAGTTTTTAAGCACGATAATTAATTAATAATTTCTTTTTATGTTGTCCAATAGATAATGTTAGTCCTTGTCTCAATTCATCCAAATGTTTTGGGTACGGTGTTTATCAGACATCATCTGACTCCATACCCAGAAGTCGAACAGTGGCACGTCTAGGTGTTTTGGAGAACAGGAAGTATGCTTATCCAGACCAATCCAACGATTATTCAATTTTGATGTCTGGAGATCATATCTTTCAAGAATCCTAAGTGGCTGTGTCTATCCCATCTTATTGATGCATCCGTGTTCGATTTCGTAGCTATGTCTTGACTGGAAGAACGTGTACTTTCTTTTCAACAAAATGCCCTTGTACCGCTCTGACATTGACTGCTTCTTCCATAACTTGACAACTTATCCAATCGTAAGGTGAGATGAGACCACAGAGCACCAATTTATCAAAGGTGATCATGTCGGCTTCTCGTCAATCAAGTGAGGACTTGTGAGGTTGACATTCCCATTGAGATAGTAAGTTCTCTAATCACTAAAACTGATATTAAAGATGAAATGTATGATCCTGTATGCGTGTATGAAACCTTCAATCATCAAAAGATGAAATTGAAATCGATTTGGAAAACCTTCTGGTTTCTAATAGCTTGCTGTAAAACCGCATGCTTCAAATGTTTGATACCCGTTCCTTGAGTACTTTACCTTCGGGAAGGAGAGAAAATCGACTTCTTGTTCAATCAACCATTCTTTGCAAATTGATGGAATGATCTTTGAAAGCTACGATGATATTTGCCCTGTTGACACCCGAAAACCCCCGCGCTTTGTAATCATCCACCCATTTTCTCGGACCCGTGGAAGCAGTTTCCATAATCAGCTTTTCCAAAGAATCGATGCTCTTGCTAAATAGGGCTCTCAGTCCGGATGAAAATCAAGCCCGACATAGACCGTTTCAAAAATCTGGAGCTCGGGCTCCATGCCTTTAGCCCCGGCAGCCCGATTTTTTAAGTTTCCTTTAAAGTTCTAATCGATAGTATTATAACAGAATTGTCGCCACAGTTTTCTTCCAAACGGACATTACTTCCTCGAGGTGTATGAATCATAGATATCGGAACGTGTGACCAAGGATTTCTGAAACTGGTTCTAAACTATCGACAGGCAGAATTTCATTGTCTAATTGCTTTGTCGGCTTGTCATGGATTCATAACTCTCAATTTCTACACAAGATTGCTGCATTTAGACAGAAATCCATGACTTAGGTAGAAAGCATTCTTTGTCAACTTTCCCGAATGTTCTTTATATCTCTTTTGTGTTTTCTATTCTATTTTTTATGTAGCTACCTTCATCATTAACTTTCAGTTGCTATCGCTATGATGGAGAGAATGCACATGGACTTCTACGACATAAAATGACCAACTAGAGTAAGCCTGTAAATGCGTTCTCTTTAGACATCGCAATCCAAGAACTTTTCTACTTGGATATCATTAGTTCAGTCGGATCTTTCTAATCTTTGAAATGCTCATCTTGCGTTACGTATCAGAGAGCAAAGTTAGAAAACCTCGATGTTTGAAACTCATTCAGTTTTGGATCTAATTGCTGAATTGTTAAGGTAGAGTTTCTGCAATTACATAGAAATCGGTTTAATGTGCTGCATCACACTTGCAAATAAGTCGCACTTCACTTACCATACTTCTCATTCTCACATCTGTGGGTGCAAGTGAATTAGAACACGCTGGGCTGTGACCTCATGCACCGTTAGGGCTGTTTCACACATGCGACTTTTTGCAGCGCGATTGTCGCTAAAATTTTGAATTGGCCTTTCACATTGGACTTCAATTTCTGCGACTGTCAATCATCGACAAATCATTTCGATCTCTCGATTATGTGAGACATAGAAAGTGGATGTGTCTTAGCCTATTGGGGAAGGATTTGAACCAAAATTACTCTGAAAGCAGGTTTCAGTTGTATTTGTTCTTGTTTTCATCTAAATCAGTAAGAAATTTGCTATTAGAATATCTAAAATTTATTACATAGTTCGCTATAATATTCAAAATGAACATAAAACATTCATATTTCAGCAATTTTGTCTCGCCGTCTGCTCTGTGTAATAGACATGTAAGCTCATTTGATAGCAGACCTGCCAACTGTCCCGGATTTTCCGGGACAGTCCCGGATTTTGGAGCTGTCCCGGATGTCCCGGAAAAGTTAAAATGCTGTCCCGGATTTTGAATTTATTAACCTAAGATGAATTCTAGATCGTTTAAGAACGCATATTTCAAAAATTTGCGCTGCGCGCGCAATCCTAAGATAAGGAAACATGCATGATGATGAAGTTTGCGGATTTCTTGGTGGCATTGTCTTTTCACGCTGATGTCTTTTATTAATCATTTTGCAGCCCGGATGTATTTCCTTCTATCGAGTTTAAAAAGGTTTTTAAATTCATTGCACGGCATCCTAGATAAAAGCGTCCGTAGCCTTGATCTTAGAGTTTGGTTTCTCGAACCTATGGGTAGGAATCTGAATTTAACTGTTAGGATTTCAAGAGTTGCTCTATATCGAAATGTTTATTCATTCGATCATTTGCCATCATAATCGACAAAATTCGCCAAGTCTTGTAGACCTTTAGTTTAACATTTTTTATGGTCCACAGTTGCCTTGCTGTTATGAAATAGACGTATTTATCATTTATACAAGCATGGGATTTTTCCGGCTATTCCGGCTTTTTCGGCTTTTTGAAATCATTTTGATAATTTCGTTTGATAAGCAAAATATGCTAGTCTCTGTGGAAATTTTCGGTTGGCTTCACAAAATCGGCGAAAAGAACAAGAACATCGTCGTCGCATTCTGGATGAAAAGAAGTCTACTCTGAACTTGCATTCATTAGATGTAGTGTCAAAAGCTGCGTCAAAGAAAATGTCTTCTAAAATACTGAAGCGTGCCTTGAAGAAACACACTTCTTCCCTTGCTAAGCGTGCTAAGATTTCTAACTAGACCCACTTTTTCATATACATTTGTACCTACGTACCTACTATGAATTTCTACTGCTCATCTATGTACATGTAGGTTCTTACTTGATTCGATTTTTGTACATTTAACATATTCTAAATTGTGTAAATACCCATGTATTTTAATTATTATATTAAGTCATATAAATAGTTAAAAAGTAAAGACCTGTGTTAAATATTAAGCCTTTTAATTAGACGATTTCTAGGCTTTCTGGGGAATTATAACCTCAAAATTTTTTTGCCGCTTCGCGGCAATTATAGGCTTGCTAAACGCTCGCCATGCGCCGCTGATTCAGCTACTCTTTAAAAATCCGGCTTTTTATAATTGGTTCAATCCCATGCCTGTTTATAAATGATATTTTTCTACTTTTGATTCCAAATCATAAATGGAGTTGAAAAGCTGATGAAATGGGATTGCTACTCGACCATTTTGGTAATACCGTAATACCCCGCATATAGGACGCACTTTATTCTTCAGAAGTTGACCTAGAAGCCCAGGTGCGTCTTATCCATGGACACATTTATTATAAAAATAATGCATTTGTCAAAAATCAAAAATTTCCTATGAACATTTCATACTTGCAATATTTGTCAATATTTATCAATATATCAATATTTTTGACTGACAGGATGAGGGAGTCATGAATCAGCACACACTGCGATCGTAGCAATTGAATGGAGATGACTTAACTTAATGACACCGTTTCTATAAAAAATAATGGAAATTAAGGATTAAAATTAGGATGCGTCCTATACGCAGGCACACAGTCTTTCCATCGCTTTTGGGTCAAATATTCACTGCGTCCTATACATGGTATCGTCCTGTACGCGAGTAGTTACGGTAATAAAATTTGTCCCGGATTTTCATGTTTCAAGGTTGGCAGGTCTGTGATAGACAGAAATCTCAGCAACCTATTCAATAGTTCATCGATAAAAGTGGTTGATTGTGTCATCTATTTATAGCACAAGTCAACAAATTTTCACGAAGCGACCACTTTCCACTTATCATAAGAACAGTAGCAACTTTCACAATCTACTGCATCTATTGTCAATATCCGCTGCTTTTGCAAGTGCTCCGGTCTAGTCAATCCACAGAATTCGATTTTTTAATCGTGTCACTTTGCTAGAAGTGCAAACTGATTCAAAACGATGGCACATCCAGGAACTTATTAAATGGGCAAAAAGAAATTTTTAATATCTTGCAGAGACAATAAATAGTCGTGCGTCGACTGCGGATTTCTCTGAATTCCTTCAAAATGCTCCGATCGCCACGATTCCTTCAGATTCGAAGAATTCAGATTATTGAGCAAGAGTTTCTCGATAATGTTGGGCCCTGCGATTATTTTTATAAAAAAAGCTAGCAGGCGCACGAAAAAACGTTCACAAACTTCTGTGTAGAACTTGACATCGACTGTCTCTCTTTGCTGTGTGATCCGGTTGATAGCAGTCACTGAAACTTCGCACAATTTGGAGTGCTCACTGTTGAACTGGCTGCTCATTGTTCGATTGCTTTGGTACTATGTTAGCAGATTGTGCCATTTCATTAACACTACATGTTCCAATGCTTCCCTTCTAGTGAAGCAGAAGAAGAAACGACCTGTTTAATTCTGTGAGTCAATCAATAAATCATAGTGCATGAGCAAGGCCTTCTGGGAGTCTTGCATATTATGAAAATAAGTCTCTCCACAGGGAATCCATGCGAGTCATCAACTTCTTCATACTCTGACAATCAGGACAATTTTGGTGTGTGAATCACCAAAAACCGAGCACTCACGGCTGAGAACGAAGTCGAATTGTAAATTGGTGACATGGACTGACTTCAGGCATCGTCGATTGCACGCGCATGGAAGGCACTACTGTTTGACGTATGCGAAGGGCAATAACTTCAGCACTTTCGAACCTCAAATGTATTATTTGTGATAGAATATGTTCTACTGAACGAAATTTAGCAATTCGGAATGCTTTTTAATCATCGCAATATACCACACTCAGAAATGTTCTCAGATTGAGGATAAGTTCTAGATCGTTGGTCGGTCAAAACTCAAATCGCTTCAAAATCGCGCGATTTCCCGGATCGCACGTCGCATGTTTGAAACAGCCCTTACTGTACGACAAGAGGACGCTACTGTGCGACAATTCGGAGATATTTCATGTCCGCTTTGATATCGAATAAGCCAACCTGTATTATTTTTCCCATATTTTAGGTCTGGGACAGCGAGGAGATATGGTCAACGTTCATCGCGATCGATATTGGAGGCATCTTGCGATCATGAATTACGCCACTCTGCCTACTGCTGACAGGATTGATGAAATTGCATCTGGAAAGGACTTAGTAAGTTTCTATCTATAATTACATCATAGTTTTGGTTGTGAACTGGTTTTGAATGAAAATGTTCAATCTGCTCAGATTATCCGGATTAGGAGAATAAAATGTGTAAGAAAAGTAGGTTCTACAAGTATTCACAGTAGTTCCGGGACGATTATGGCTACATGCTGCATACTACTTAGCATAGGCTACATAGCATGGAAAACTGCTTCACGCAACATGACAAAGTGGATGTAATCTGGCTTTATATTTTTCGCATCCACAGACCGTTTTAAATGTGAGGAAAAGTCATAGAAATGTTTTGAAGTATCTAGAACTTCGATATTATCCATGGTTCCCGCGGTCTTGGAAAGTCCTGAAATCGTCACAGATATTCATTCTTGAACATAAATGTTTCCGTAATATTTGCATCTTTCGAATGCTTTAATTTTTATTGTTATTTTTTCTTGAAAAATATTATTTCGGATGGGCTGTGCTATATAGCTGCCTCCCATGTTGCAGCATAGGCTACTACAATATCAGAACATCTCGCTCTTCATATTGGGCGTAGTTAAAGCATGGAATTCTGATGTTCGATAATTTTGTAAATCCTTCTATATTCAGACAATGGCGTTTCTACAAATAGCGATTGAAAAGCATTTTGCTTATCGCTAAATCGGTTATGAATGGCCGATAGGGTGCTTCGAATTTAATTAGAAGAAGGAGACGAAGCATGTAAATTATGCGGTACATGCTGATTGTACCGTCAGCGTGGCCTAGTGAAGAAGGTGCGTGCTCGTCACCACCGCGGACTCCGGTTCGATTCCTGGTACGGTCGGAGAGAATCAAGGGTTTCTTTCATTGACTTAATAGTTGTCATTCTCTTAATATTTCCGAAAATTTGCTTATGATGAGCAATAGATTCCATAAATTATTCACACCATTCCAGAAATCTCGGCGTGTAGTGGTTGGAGAAGAATATCTTTACTACACTCGCTTAGAAAACATTCTCCTAAACATACCGATGAATTCTGAAGAAAATTGGGTTCTAACACCGGTCCATGTTAAGTGTGCGTTGCGACTGATGGTGAGTTCAGTTTGATATCTTATTTACTGAGAGTTGGCTCAGGGATATAAATTAACTTTCAGGGATACATCGTGAAGCCTGAGTGTATTCGTCTTCCCGAGCAGGAAATTACGAATGCAACTGAAGATATTTTCCATGTTTGGATCGCGGTAAGTTATTTTGGATATGATTCATCTTTCTGAGAATTGCATGCACAGTAGATGCTGCCGTGATTCAAAAATATTCGGAAATATGTCACCTGTCAATTCTCACGAACAGAGAAATGACTGTGCGCTTGAAGTTTGCAGACAAAAGTCTGCAATTTTCGGCTAATTTTTGCTCGAAATTTATTCACGTCGAAGTTTCCTGTGTCGTCGAGCACTGAGTCATGTCATGACCCATCGCGCTTAAATCTTGTGTGAGCCCCGCCTTCAAGTGACCACGGGAAAGAAGCAACAAATGCAACTACTGTGCCGATAATTCCAAGAAATTTGTCCCACACTGTGTTCATTCTGCGTCGCAACTGGCACGCCTTTTCGGCAGTGAATAAATGGACAATTAATGCAGTAAGAAGAATGCTACATTAGTTTTCAGCTCTTATTGATACTTTTCCGCGAAGGTAATGTGTTGGTAATTATTTTGTAAGTCAATTTGAAGTCAAGAAGTGGAAAATCGTTCATTTTGATAAAAGCTAACCTCTAGTATGCGTCGCACTTCAAAGTAGGCGATAGTAAACAAACGCCGCGGCGTTTTATATAGGAAATGCGGTAAACATCGAACGTTTTATTAACGTAACGGCGGACACTTTGTCTTCTCTGAGGTCGATAGTGATTTCCTAATATTGTGAAGCCTCTGTAAGTAAACCACGTACGTAATACATGCGAGTGGTCCAAATGTCGAGGTGTCCATTTGAAGGGGTCAAGTTATTACCTTCTTCTTTCATGTGAGGACGCAAAGTGGTCTGGAAGTGAAGTTTCACCTTAATAACTGGCTAGAAGTGAATGATTATTTCTGTAAGACTGTAGCATACTGCAACCGACAGAGATGAATGTCAGGTGCAAAACAGGTCGACAGAAGATGTAATGAAGACGAACAACGGAACTTTCTTGGATTTCAGAAGTCACAAGAGGACGTCTGCAGTGGCTTGGGCACACCCAGAGACCAGACGTGGTAGAAAGGTGTTAGAGATGAAGGTTGAAGAAAGATCAGTCGAAAACCACGAAATACTGAGACAATGAAGCTTTAGCGTAACTATTCACCCAAACTGAAGGCTTGGACATAGTCAGACTTTTCTGGAGCGTTGTGGTAACTTTTAGTCCGGAAGCCCTTCCTGATGACTTCCAATGGTACTTTCGGGACTCGACCTCTTGACCGAAGGGTCGCTAGGCCTAGCACTTAACTGCTGTGCCACTGAGACCACACGACCATGAGACAGAGGTCCGCTGAATATCGCTGATCGGTGTTGAATCTAGTTTCACCTGAAAGACGGACGGGCGTCTTCTGATGAGTGGGGTTTTAGAAATCGCTTCAAGACAAGAAGGGAACATCAACGTTATTCCTTGAACTACCACACCACACTCAGGAGTAAGAGGCTCCATCTCATGAACCTGGGAATAGAGATGTAAACGGCTCGAAAAGGCCTTTATTTCATCTTAATGAGGGTATGCTAGACTTTGAAAAGCCTTTCGTAAATCAAATTCTGAATGATCGACATAAGTTATTTCTCGAACTTATCTAGATGAGTACATGTAATGATAGTTGCATTGTGAAGTTCAAAGTCTTGTGTTTTGGAGGCAGTATGTTTTTGTAAGCATATCAATACTTTAGTATTATCTTGCTTTCATTTTTAAAGAATTAAGGACTGATGATAAAATCAGTAGAAATGGAATAATAATACGGAGCATGACTGATACCTAATTAGCACTGGTGATTGAATTTCATGAGATGGGAGTTGTGAGCGATGCACTTACAATCATCAAATTCAAGCTTGATTCCGTAAATAATCAAATGCAACATATGTCGTGTTGTAGAATTTATTCTAATAGATTTAGACATTAATTAGAAATTGATAAAGTTAGCTTCAACGAATCTTGCATTTTGTTTCTGTTTGATAATTCTGTCTGTAAACTCAAAAATTAGAAAGCCAGAATTTTTTTGGTAGGTTGATGTAAATCCGAAATTTGTTACCTTTAAGGAATTTGACTTCGTTCACAATGGATTTACGACTCGAAGTAATTGAATGATGAAGTGATTCGAAAAACCCGAAATTTTGATGAGGTTTGACTTTGAAAATGAGATTCAAGAGGAAAAGACTTGAAAATTTTGAAATTCCTTGAATTTCACGGACAACCGGCTTAAGCGGAACCGAATTCGTGATGAAATAGTTAAGCCAGTTGCGGCTAAATCGCTTTAGGTCGACTCAGCTGTACAATATGTTTGAGTATATTTAACCCGGATCTACTGCCCTCAATCCTACACATGAATCAGAATACTTGTGAGCTTTGATTGTAAGCAGGGATGTGATGCCTTGCTAGTGCTGATGAGAATATTGGGAAGTTCGTTGAATGTCAGATCTTTGACCAAATTACTTAGTGAAAACCCTAGTCTCGCGCTAGTGCTATCACAGACGGAACTGAATGATGACAATTAAAAAACGACTAAATCATTCACAAGAATTGAACATAAAGAAATTACAAACTACTGATAAAATAAGAAATAAGTAAAGCAAAAAGGAAGGAAAAAAATGAGGGACCACAGAAATAAGCATTTTGTTTATCTGCTTCGGTTTGCTAGAAGTGTGATTGATTCGAAATCGCGGAACCTATTCAATGGACCAAAAGGAATTCCTATTACCTTACAGAGATAGGAAAAACGTCGTACGTAGCTTGCGGATTAATATGAGTTCAAGCAAAGTGCTTGGATTGCCACAATTCTTTCAGATTCGAAGAATTCAGATCATTGCGCACTGGTTTTCTCCAATGTTGGCCCTTCCGATCATAATTAAGAAAGTAGCAGGCGTACGAAAATTAGTTCACTTGATGATTTCACCATCGTCTTCTCACCATTCCTTACTGCACAGTGCATACACTGAATCGAATGTTAGCTAGACGATGTGTGTTTGGTGTGTGCGAAGTGATATCATAGCACGCACGCATCTCTCACTGGCTCTGGTGTCCTCTCCTGACAACTTATCGTTTGCCATTTCCAATAGACACGAATTATCCATTCGAGAAGGAGCAAGTTGTCTAATTCTGTGATGTGCCATTTCGATATTAAGGCTACATATAACCCTTCCTTTTTTAGTAAACCGAAGCGCGCGCAGATGAATCTAATTCTGTGTGAGGGACAGTCACAGAAGAGAGTCCTATCGCGTCCCCACATCAGCTGTCGTCTTACTACAAGATTTCAGCTTTCGAGTCCACAAGGCCTCTGATGACGCAACTCCACCAGTTTTCGTCCCTATCCATGCACTCCATCCGATCCCAAGCCAGCATATGGTGCTACAGTGCCGCACAGATGTATGGCCAGCTCCGACCGATTGACATCGGGAGTTTGGGAGGTATTTTTTGGTAGTGAATCGATTATTCGATTACAAAGAATCGATGCGTTCTAAATGCTGCTCTTACATAATCACAGAGATGGATTCGTCTGTCGCTGCTACCCTTGGAGGTGACATGATTCTATCTCAGCCATTGTATGCAATGGTATAATGAGAGGTGGAGAGAGTTGTCTCCCATTGTCTTACGTGATTGTGATTTGTGCATTTCTTTATTGGGAGGGGTATCATAATATACACAGAAACTTGCATGTACACATGGAAGTTAATCAGTAAATATACCCTTCAAGAAATCTAAAATAATGCGAAGTATGCGCGTTTACTAAACTTATTGTGAAGTAAGGTTAAGCGCATGCACCAATCTGAAGATTATAACTGTTGTTGCAAAGTCTCGACATGTATGGAAGGAAAGAGTTACAATATCTGTCAGTTCTTATTGCCGGAAGACGAAAGTGTTCAGATGTGGTTAGTATGGGCGGGACACAAGGGCTTAAAGGTGTACTCCGGCAATGTTTTAAGTTGGCCCGCATCGATGCTAGACCATCAGTTAAGTTGATTTAGCGCTGTCGATTTGCAGCTTGGAAGGCAGCCATACACAGCACTGGCTGCGGCTTTGAGGTCTCAGCGGTCTCAGTAAAGTCACGCTTGGTCTTAAAAATTTTTCGATAGCGACAGGACATTAGCCAGGAAGCATCATTTTTTGAAAAGGTCTGTGTAAAGCAATACAACCACAGTATTTCTTAAAAGCTTTTCCAATGTTGAACCCTGAACGAGAGGGTTGACTGCAAAGCTCCCACTGAGAAAAAGTCGCGCATTAGAAAACTTGCATACCATGAATAATTGAACATTTTTGTGCACGTAATGAGTATTTCGTAGCATTAAAGCTGATAGTTGGATTCCGTCATTTGTTAGAAATAATTGCGTTTCGAATAGCCTTAAATACGTCGAAGAATGTTCTTCTAACAATACCAGCACGAAAGCTTGTATAAATACCTAACAATAAAGGCCTTCCGATAGTGGCTACAAATGCTATCCTTGCAAAAGTACTTCTCTTGACAGTTCAAACAATTTTGTCGCAATGATAATGACTAGGGCCGTGCACCAAAATGTATGAATTTCGATCAAAATGGTATTTTATTGTATAGTTTCTATTACGCCGTATAGTTTGATGTCACGATGCCTCCATCGGCTCTACTGACCGCCCCTTTCTTTTACATTTTTATGAGCATCGTCGCAGCATCATTAATTAGTTAGGGTAATAAGAGCTGTCAGAGTGACCCTGTCCGTACTCGGATTTCTGAAGCCAAGCTCATTGACTTTCGCCAACCACATGCTACACACATGCAAGCTTGCTTGCACATGCTTTGTATACATGTTAGGCCTATATAAGCATTGGCTGTCAATGTATTTGATTCGCCAAAGTTCCATGAGTATGTGTCTGCGACACGTAGCGTCGGGCAGTTAGTGATTTTTGACTATTATGTTTTCTTACATTTCGCCAATAAATTTCTGAGAGAGATAATTCAACCTTTTTCTGATGATGGTCTATGGAAACCTCCCGTGTGTGGCAATAAATCGAATCATTTTGTAGGTAGCGTGATATCGTGAAATTCATCTAAGGTCGACATAAGAGGGTTTATAAATGTACATTATGCTTACATAGTTGATGAGGATCTCTTTCTAGCATCTGATCAAAATTCAGCTTCATGAGCAAACTAAAATGAACTCACTGTATGATATGCATCATTAAATTATACTCTCCATTTGTCAACAACTACGTATGAGAAGGTTTATAAACTACGATAAAATTCACCTTCATTCGTAATGTCCATCTTTTGATTCATAAGTGACTGTTTTTTCATTAGCCTTCATTGTACTTCTCGTGAAATCGACTTATTCATTCATTGCACGCTACGCCTGCAGACAGAGGTGCGTATCATCGCTGACGTCATCACGAGCATTAGACAAGCCGATATCTCGTCAGGCAAATGTTGCAAAGTGCCGGATGGGATAGAAGTGTCAGCTGATGTATAAGCTTGCTTTTAAGACAATAAAATCATAAACGAATTTTGCCGGGAGTACACCTTTACGTTTGTCAGACCTCTTGAGTATTATTCATTCCGTGCATGTCTTGTGAACATTCGCCTGAAGTTGGCGGCCTGCAGCGGCTGAAAGACCTCGCCAACAAAACAAAACCGAAGATATCTATCCCTTTGGGCTTCCCTCTCAACAAAACGGTTACACCCATTTTATACATGTAAGTTATATTCAGGCTTTGCGTAGCGCGGCTGAAAAATACTTTACATTATGCCTACATTCGAATCATGAAGCTTTTGCCCATTGACACTAATCACATACATCTTTAAATTTCCAATTTCTCATCTTCTATCTTTTCAGGTGAAGAATTCGGTTGAAGCGAAAGTGAAAGCAAAGATCTATCGGTATGTAAAGATTGATGAAAAACGAATCCCAATGCCAGAAATGGATTCAGGATTATCTGTGAAAGTGACTGACTGGTTGACTCCAATCAAAGGTCTTTGAATTCTCAAGTATCCATTTTAATACAATACTTAACTGAGCATTTGGTTTGTTTTGACTGATTCATCATGTATTATTTCTGAAAACACTTAAGATATTCAGAATACAATGCAAAATACTTACAGAAATAGGTTTACACCTATTTATTTTCTGTAGACATAATTAGTAAATAAAATATTCTTATTTATTCAAGATTTTATAATCTCAGAAATAAGGAGTCAATTTTCTCTCCATGGCCTTGCTTGTTTTTTCTTGGTGGCAGCACATCAAGGAATGACAAAATGATGAGAGGTTTGCATGATATCAACTAAAATCCAAGCTCTAAAGCTTGAAATCTAAGATCAAAAGCTACACATGATTTTAGTTGATTTCATGCAAACCTCTCATCATTTTGCCATTCCTTGATGTACTGCCACCAAGAGAACAAGCGAGGCCATGGAGAGAAAATTCACTGCTTCTGAGATTTATTTACAAGATCGCACCAACAACAAGATTTTATAATTGTCAATCGATTTTACACGCAAAACTTTCGCATCATGTTTATGTCGATGGAAATCCCTGCTTACGAATGCAAAAGACGAATAATGGTAATACACAAAAATGATCAAGCATTCATCTTTCAAGCGATGACATCGGCATGGATTCCATTACAACACATCCATGTTTTGGAACAATTATCATAGCACACGAAGGCCGGCAACATTCATGTTGTACATCAGGGCTGTCCAATTATTTCCATTCTACATCCATGGATATCTGTTGGAAATTTCCATCAAAAGTTGTTCTGTGTTTTGAAAAAGTAAACTTCACATCATTACTGAATAAAATTAAATAATTAAAATATAAGCACAAAATTATGATACTGCAATCGAATTCGCCGGTACAGCCTGATCACTTAGTACATAAACATTGAGCCAAATCCTCCTATCAATTATAATCGGGAGAAGCATTGAAACGAAGATGACAAATATCTAACCCATTCAAAAGAGCAAAATACAAAGAAAACGAAGGTTTCTTTTGTGACAGTAATGGCAAAGGGAGATGTGATGACCAAGGAATAACATATGAGATAGTATGACATGATGAAGAAGAGCGGAAATTTACTATGAATGTGATGAGTGTGCATTACAACAACGCTATGGAAAGACAGACAGCAGAAACGGGTAACATCATGAGCAGGTCAGAAAGCTCAATATCGATTATGAATAAAAAAACAATGGAATCAAGCGAGTGTGCCAGTTGCAACTACAATTAAAATTTGATTTTCAACACTGAGCTATGTTGAGACATAATTTCAATTTCTTTAATTTTTGTGATGTCTTAGCCTGAACTTCAATGATTTCAAATGATTCAGTATTTGATTTCTATATAATAGACAGGAGGATTTGTTTCGATATTTATGTACTAAATAAATAGATTCAGTCGTAGATAGTGATACTTATCTACGACTGATATCAATGTGTGAAGTTATTGCATATCACATTCATCATCCAAAATCTGATGCATCATATGCATGACACACACGCATACATGCATGCACAAAGGCACACGAATATCTTTGAAAATTTCTTATTTGTTGGACATTTGTAGAATATAACTTAAGTTCGAAAATATTCTGTAAGCAAATTCGACCTTATTCAAATTCTTTCAGTGATAACAAAGCATGCAGCAATGTATCATGTAATAAGAGAATAAAGCTTCTTACTTCTCTTATCTGACTTCACTGTGCCACTTGTACGTAGTGACGAACATTATCCGGAAAAATTTTGATCAAAATTTTCCGTGGAAAATATTCCATTCCGAGTGGAAAATTATCCGAAAAAAGGAAAATTTTGAATGTTTGTGATATAGTTTGTGCGTTCACTACCACAGCCGAGGCAGCTGCACTCCCATAGAATTGTTCTAGAACTCTTGATTTCATCATCATTTCTATTAAACGTAGCGATGCGAATCCCGTCCGCGGATTTTAGAGCATTCCTTTGCCGCCAGTGTCTCAATCAAAATGCTAGTTTTAACATTATTAATTATCACACAGACATCGTTAATGGGATAACATGAAGCTTGCCTCACATTAGGAGTATATTTTCATACAACGAGAAAAATCTGGAGAAAAATAAATTACTTTATTTCGGAGTTTGCTTATAGCCTTAAAGTTATACTTTATTATGAAGCGCTAATTATAGTGATGCAAACTTTCTATGTGCTGATGAACATCAGTGGTCCTAGTGGTGACGCGAATTCGCGTATTACGCTAAATGCGTAAAATGATAGCCTTTGACGCGAAATGGGAGAGTGTCAATACGCGAAATTTTTGTAATTACTGATTTGTGATATTTAGAGATCTTCTTGATATTTATCCTATTTCTGTTTAACAAAATTATTACAAAGTTCTCAATTATTGTAGTCAGAAGATGCACTCAGCGTTATGTGGTTAAATTCATCGTAGGTTAGACCTATTTGATGTTAACTTTTAGGCTTAATTGATTCGGTTAACAGTTTAGATTTTGTCTGAGATTCATTTGTTGTAAGCACCGGTACCCATTGATTAATGGCCTTCTATTAGAGTAATCGATCGCACTAAGAACATTTGTAACACCCTCAAAGACCCGAAAACCTTATTTGTCCTTGAGTTCCTTTTCCATGCATTGAGACCACTACATCAATTTGAACTTCTAGCTCAAAGATCAGGATATTGTGTTCACGAATTGCATAAAGCGACTGTTAATTCATACCGTGCTGGCTTCCAAGGTTCATCAAACCGTCATGCATCGATCGAAAGTGTTGGAAAACAGAAGGCATTTGTGCGAAATGGCAGTCCATGATCAGCAGGTTGCTATCAACGCTGTGCGAGTCTTTTTCATAAGTGCCTCAAAGAAATTGAAAGAATATCTACCTTTCGTAAATCGTTTCCGTAAGTATTGCATTTTAAAACCTGGCTAGCACGGAAACAAAAACCTCGAGAAATGGGTGACGATATTGGCGCGCGACATGCCCACGGTGTTTGAAGAAGCTGAGAAGTCTGACAGTTGAAGCCTGATTATTCCAAGTGTGGCTGACTGAGCAATCTGTGGACAAGAGTTTTTCGCGTGATATCAGTGCATACTGAGCAGAGGTTGAGAAGATCGGAAAATTCCCTTTGCTTACTAAAGTTTCGAAAGCTGTTTTCATATTGCCACACGGGAATGCGGAGGTAGAACGGAGCTTTTCAACACTTTTCGATATTGTTACCAAAAAGCGAAAGAGCCTGGTCGTATAAAAATCTATCTTGAAGCGCATATCTGAACAAATTGTGAAGGCTGCGTTGAAGCGGCACGCCGATGTCGCAGCACACGAAGGCCCATCAGCTAAATGGGCCAGTTGCTGAACGAACTAATTGTATTGATATGCACTTTGATAGATTAACATACACCTTGACGGACTATTTACATACCGTTTCATGGATTTTTTATCGATGCAAAAAAATTGATCTTGGTATTAAGAAGTTTTTATGCAACTTTTATGGAATAATAACATATGGAGTACGCATAAAGTTTAGTATGCTAAATGCACTGACTAAATACTTAAAGAATTCTGAATTAAAAGCCTGTGATTTGCACATATTCCATTAGGGAGAAAGCTCCTAGTTTGGCTTCCTTTCAACTCAGCATCCAACAAAAGATTACGTATATGTCTCGATACTACGCGTCCAATTAGCGGACCTAACAGGAATACGTCAGATCAGTCTTATATCTGTCCAGATAGTCTGGATTTCTATTGAATACTTGGTGTTTACTAAATATGTGTGTTTGCTGTATAGGGAGTCAATAAGGATGAATTATAAGATACTAAGTATTCACGCGAAATTTTTCGTGATACGCGAAATGGGAGGCAATGTGCCACTAGGACCACTGTAGCATGTGAAGTATAATAGTCCATGAAGCACTAACGCATCTTGCGAAAAGCTGGCACATTATCAACTACATGATGTCATGCTACAGTTCAGTAATATTTTTTGGTATGTTCACAGAGTTAGCTTAATAGCGCTCTACGTCGCATTTTAATATTAGCATGACATAACCCCGATTTCGGCTTCCATTGCCGAAGCTTAATTTCTCCCGCACTTCCTTGCCTATTCCCACATATGGCCGATCTTTATGCCAAATAGAAGTTGCTGACTATCTTTGATGATAACAAATTATAATTGAGATCAATCAGTTCATATCGATTTGCACAACATCTCTTGATATTCAGGAATTTACAACAGTAACAAATATTTGAATCACTTCATAGTATTTATTTACTACAACACATCATGGACAATTATTATTTTTTGTCTCGAACTTTCGTGAATTAAAAATTAAAGTTTTTTAGCTGATCAGATGGAGCATGCAATTTGTTTTCACATCAAGCTATCATACAAACAAAAATATACTTAAATTACTGCTAATTAGTTTTTACAATATCCACTACTTCGTCTTTTGGTGAAAAATAAGCTCGAAAGAGTAAATAAATATCTATCAATTGGTTACAGCAACTTATTCGCCACCTGCAGATTTGATCAAAGATGCATTTAAAAAAAATATATAGGCGACTTATGGATTTTTCGACAGTTGTATCACGAAAATGAGTAAAGTTTAGCCATAAAATCGCTAATTCACCAGATAACCTTTTGATATCAACAAGCAATGTTCCTACAGGGCAGTTATTCATGAACGACCAAAGACAGTGGACGACATGCAGACTAAACTCGTCAGATATTTGACAACTAAAGATATCTGTGATGAGTGCAAGAACATCGATGATAGCTTCTATCTTCTAGCGTATAGAAATTGTCCGATATCTTCGTTGATGACAAACTACACATTTTCCCTTTCTGTTTCAGATATTTTCAAATTGATTTCAGATCTGTCCAAATGAATTTCAGACATTTCCAGATGGATTAACTGTATTAACTTTTGATTTCAACTTGTAATGTATGCATTGAATTGTATCAAATGTGTTGCATTGAGTTTCTATTGCGCGTTGTCTGCAATGCTGGATGAGCCTTATTCAACGGTTTTCATCTCTTATGATAGAGTGTTTGACTGTTTCATTGGATGTGCTGGCTAGTGGTTACAGGTCGCTCTCGCTACAAGCTATCACGGCAGCTAGCAGAAGTTTCTTGCAAACTTCACGACGAGTTTCAGTTTTTTACAACGTTGCCGTTGTGATATCTGAATTGTAGCATCATTGTGTTGAAGTTATCTAAATGGTTGAGCCACAATTTTTTGAGTGGGCATATTACGGTTTAGTCATTGGTCACAGCACTAAACACCAAACTTGTCACACTGTTTTTGACTCTGATATGCTTGCGGATGCGTGCACAGAGCGAAACAAGTTGTGTAAAATCACATTCATATAATCAGTTCAGTGGTCATCCTATGTACAAACCGCATCCAGCCCAATTCAGTGGAGATGGATCCCATTCAAACTGCCCATAGAGTAAGTATATTAGGTAGAGTGGTAGCTCCGCATTTATTAAATCCCCAATGTGTATACACTTTCGATTTTATTAAATGAACTCGAGGGGGATATAGTTGGTAATTGTTACTAAATGTGAGATATGCAAATTTCTGCAGTTTTGAAGAAATTGCCACAGTATTGAGTGATCATGATAGTAATGCAGAGGAAATGATGGTGTTTTACAGATTCTCAGTGTCATGACAGCCTTGGATATTTGTTGTCAAATTAGTAATTCGATGGATTCCTATTACTTTCATGCTCAACCTCAGAGTATTTTCTTAAGCATGATCATATCACAAGTCACAAGTTACCTGCCACTTGCAGAGCAAAATCACATAGTCAAAGACAATGATTTCAATTAACTTTGAAAGATGTAAATGGGTCCACATTAATATTCAGTTTCAAGAAAACATAAATCTAGTGAATCATAAAATCATGCCGGTGAAAATTGAGTTAAAAACTTGAAATTTCAGCCAAGAAAGCACGGATAATATCGCGACTTTCTCATGAAGACCTTCCCTTATAATACGGATCATGAATTTCCCTTGATAATCAGCATAATTTCCGCTTATTTAGGATGCTTATTAGCAAATATTCATTCATTTTGATATCCAACTTGTTTCATACTACTTATATAAGGGAGTCATCTCGGTAGTATATAAATTTGCAAAATTTTGACTTTTTTGAAACTGCTCAAATAAGTTTTGGACCACGGGAACGTAATCTCCGCAAAAAACTGAATCTTTTGATATAAAAATTTTCACTGTATACAGATAACATTTTGAGTCGACACTACCTATATATCCCTACTCTATGAAACTGCCCATATCTATTTCAGGAAAAAGTGAATGGATTGTCCCGTTTGTTATTCTTCCTTTGAAAATTCAGCTGCTCTTCAATTGCATGTAAATAAGCATTTCGGTAAGATTCGAAGATACGATGTTAAATTCCATGTAAAGCTGATGTTGATTCATGCTTTGTAGATGGAGATGAAGGACATACGAGTGATGAAGAAGTGATTCAAGGTGTAAGTAATTGCGTCAGTGATCCATTTGCGGGAATTTTTAAGCCCTTCATTATACGAGAATGTGAGAATTCAGATAGTCGGAAATCTGCACCTTAACAGAATTCAACTTATGAATCACGAACTCGTACATAGCTTCGACTATCTATTCCTCACCGAATTCTATTCATACTTAGGAGATGCGACATTGTGCTGCCCATGCTGTGATCCTCACAAGCTCACTCCAACTCCGTTGATCCATGGTTTTGTTCACATCCATGGCAAACTCAGCTCGGTCCATTTGTAATTGTATGTCGATGTTGATATCCATTAGTGGTGTGGTGCAAACAATATGCAGATCAGCCAAACAAAAACAATTGAGCTAATTGTCAGCTTTAAGAGAGTCACCAATAAACCACCCCCAATCGTGCTCGACGGATATCCAATCCAGCAAGTCAAGTCCGTCAATGTCTTCGGGATAACCACCGACTCTCGACTCACTTTTCATGTCATGAAATGCAAGCGTAGAGCCAATCAACGTGTCTTTTGGCTCCGCACCTTACGCCGTTTTGGAGGGAACCAGGCAGGACTGTTTCGCCTATATCGATGATACATTAGCAGCATCTTCGAATGCGCTGCACCAGTTTGGTTTCCTTCAATTTCTAAAGAACTATCATCAAGCGTGTGGAACGGACCTCTCCGAATAATTTTTCCGGAGTAGAACTACGCCGATGCCGTCAAAATCTGCGTGTCCTTCCCATCATTGAGCACTTCCGTGGCCTCCTCATTAAACACTTCCACAACATGCAATGTCCCACGCATCCTCCTCATCACCTTTTCCCACCAACCAGGAAAGTCAGTGTTCTCCGAGGTGCGCGATTCAGGAACTCCCTATATGTACCTATGCAAATAATAATGATAATTTTTTATTTGCCAAAAATGGAGGTACAAATGAGAATCATTCAACAACAGTGGGAAATAAGAAGCCCATAAGGGCAACAAAATCAACAAAGTCATAAGCAAGACTCAAAACGATTCAAAGTCATCATAATTCGTTCCTTTCAAAATATTGATTAATACTCCTTTTGAGAACATGGATGTTGGTAGCTAAAACTTCAGCATCTGTAAGTTGATTCCCGTAAAAAATTTCATCCGTCGTGAAAAAGAATCGATGGTGGTCACAGTTAGTGCGATGTGGAGTTGTTTTCTGGATGCTACGTCGGGCACGGAAATCGGTAGAAAATTCAAAGGAAATCGTCGGATTCAAACATGTCATACCATTGATGATCTTAAAAACAAAAATGAGTCGATAGCGTACTCGCCTTGCCGAAGGACTTAACAATGAAAGTTTCATTAAACGATCTGTGTAAGACGTGATTCAAATTATGGAAACAGCAAAAAAACGTCTTCGAAACTTTTCAATTTGGTCCACTAAATGTTTTCAGAATGGAGGATCCAAAATTTGCAATTTTACTTGAGGATTCATTTAACCGCAACATATTTAAATTTGACTAGTTCAACATGTGATCAAGATCACTTTGAAAGCCAAATTATGACCCTTGTAAAGAAGCATTTTGACCGGGAGCAAAACTGAAGGCCAATTTAATATCATCAGCGTAAGCCGAGAAAAAAACAATCTTTGATGCAGGAGCTGTTACAAAACGCCAAAAAAATATGGGGCCCAGAACTGAGCCTTGAGCAATACCACTCGTAACATCACACGATGAGGAACAGGAGCCGTTAGTACGGGTGAATTGTGTAATACGCGTTCAGCAATTTTCTAGCGAAGAAAACATTCTTCCGGAGAAACACTCTTTAAGCCTATACAATAAAATTTTGTGTGGTACAGTGTCAAATGCGCGAGGAAAATCAAGGATTGTAACATCTACACAGAAACCATTGTCTAATTTAGAAGTCAAATATTCGTAGAGCTCGACATTAGCAGTCTCAATTGATCGCCCTGGCAAAAAACATGTTGGGAGGCAAAAAAGCTTTTTTTGTCAAAAACGCAAATGACTTTTTTATTATCGAGCGCTCCATAATTCAGCATACACAACTAGTCACAACCGCAGGTCGCTAGTTTGTATGATGAGAGCGTTGACCAGATTTATGAATTGGTGTTATAATCATTGTTAGCCATGAGTCAGGGATAGCATGTACTGTCATTGAAAATTTGAATAAGTGATAAGAATTTATTTGCCAAATCATCTCCTACCTGTTTGATAAAAATGTAGCAGAGACCATCAGAGTCCAATCCACTGGACTGAGGTAAAACTGATATCATTTTAGAGACATTTTGATTGGTGAACGTTACATCGGAGAGTTTTGGAGCAACCGAGGAAGTCGGAACATTCAAAAGATCAAAATTCGATGCATCACATTGCTATGAAAGTGGAAAAATGATCTTTGAACTTCTGTGCAATGACAACAGGATCAGTTATTTCTTCACCATTTGAGTCTGTAATTGACTTAATGCTATTACTTGAACGGTCCTTAGATCGAAATCCTTTATAGTCACTGACAGCATCTTGTACAACTCTCTTATGTGTTGAATGTTGTAATTGAATGTCCAGCAATTGTGAGTGTCCATATTTCATTCCCCTTGACTATCGCCGCATTGTGTTGTGTTCGAGATTGCTTTCACATGTGATTTCGGATCCAACTCATTCACTACATGACCTCTCATTTCCCCGTTTCCTCGTTCTCAACATTTTCGGATTCCCATGTGCTTAAATTTAATGCTTAAGAAATCGTTCTTCGTGGTGATGTCAAAACTTTGCAGTAGTGGCCTCAGGGGACTTGACCAACCGTCTGCATAAATGAACATTTGATTCAATTATTTCCTTGTTTGTTATTGCTTATTTATACGTACAAAATGCATGTTCATGTCATTATTTGATAAGCCTCACGATCAACAATATTGAGGCATTAATTCAATAAACGTTTTATTATTGTTGTTACTTATATTATCATTATTAATCACGAGCACTCATTTGTTGTTCGGAAATAAAGTTTCTCTCTCTCGCTCTCATTTTTGACTGTACCTGCTGTCAATGTCATTCGATGACATAGAAGTGGATTGGACCGTCACTGGAATTCATTCAACATTGTTCATGATCTTAGGGGCCATCCATAAAGGACGTCCGCAGCGGGGGGGGGAGGGGGGTCAGTCAAATGCGGACAGTTGCGGACGGGGAGAGGGGGGAGGGGGCAAGAAAAAGCGGTCGTCCGCTTATTCACAAGTTAAATCACTTTTTTGTTGACACATTTTTGACACAAAAAATCTCATCTTTTTGTTGACAAATTCTGATGAAAATTGATTAATGAAATTAAGATAAGTAATACATGTAAAACGGTGGACTATAAAAGAAATTAGTACATCAAATCGTTGACTAGTTTATAAAATCGTATAGATCAATAATTGTGCTGTCATGTAGTATATAGTATTCAAACGGGAGTTTGGCTTTTCTGTTATTAAGCTTTATAGTGTATGTTACTAGAGTGTAGGTTGTGAAGGTATTTAATCTGTCTTTTAAGAATGTAAAATTTAAAAATTTGAAGATTGAGCAAGAAAATCGGTAGAAATTATTCCGTGGCTGACGTAGGATCATCACAACAAATCTGACAGGCTCTGTTATGACATGTACGTCTATCAAGAAATAAGCTAATAAATTATGTAGGTTACAGACATATAGGCCTATGCACCAAAACGAAAAATAGGATGCAAGCAAGGCTAAGATGAAATATAGCTATGAATAGGCTAATACTGAAGGCCTATAAATGCGGACGTCCGGGGGAGGGGGGGTCAAAAATAGTCAATTTTCTGCGGACGTCCTTTATGGATGGCCCCTTATGCACATTAACTGAGGACGCTTTTCTAGATGAGATCTGACTTCTGATATCAATTGAATGATTGAATTATCAAAATAACAAGAACAACCGTCTGAAACCGGGTTTTTAATCATTAAAACATTTTATAATATGATTTGTAAATCAGGTTTTCATCCAATTCTGTTATCAGGCATGTGAATGTGTCTTCGCTTAATTTCGTTTCTCAATACTTCTGACAGTTAGATACACTTCATTGTTTTCATTTATTGAAAACAGCACCGGGAAATTAAATGACATTTCATTTTTCCATAATATCCTTGTTGTTGATTGCGGTAGAGAAAATAGTAAAATCAGGTGCTAGCGGATGTATTTCACACTAACACTGATTACAATCTATCTTAGGATGTCACAGAATGGAGTGAGAACATTGCACCGGAAGATCCTGATGGATACGACTTTGTAGGCGTGGAGGAAGAGCCTGGCAACAATCTGATTGACAATGGAAGATCAAGAACAGGAATCACAAGTAAGCTAAATATTGGAGACAATTGTGTGGAGTTTGAGAATGACAGTCACACTGGGTGCTAAAACCATTTCATAAAATCTTATTAATCAGGCAGTTCGCTATTTTATCATGTCTGCTGTTGCTAAACTCAAATTTCCGCTTAGCAACTTCCACTTTCATGTGTTGACAATGATTAATAAGCATTTTAAAAAGCATTTAAAAGATCACTGTAATTGATTTTGAGAATCCTCGCTGATTTTGATATTGAAATGTGTAGGCATGTTAAATGCAGTAAATTATAATGCAAAAGAGGATTATGATTTATTGCAGATCCTGTATCTCATTAATGATTGGACAAATAGAAATACGAGTAGCACTTTTGATAGGCATAAATTCTTATAATCATGGGTTAACAGCCTCAATACGTTAATACTGCATAGTAACCTTATCACTGTCTAAGTTGACAGATGGAAAACCACGGTTCAACGATGTTGTGTATTTGGTTACAGACTACACTTTTCGACCGTTACTTCGATCCTGTTCACGCCATCTCAATCTTTAACGAACTAGTTGTTTATCGAGTTGATTCTGTGCAAGTCAGACATTGACAGAAGTGTAGGCGTGTTGCGTATGAGAATCATCAGAAAGTAGCTAATAATGCGCTCTTCTGTTTAGGCAGGCGTTCAGATCATTGATGTTCAAAGAAATAAGAAAAAGTCTATCATGAAAATCTGAAAATGAGCCATCAGGAGCTCCATTCCATTCAAAAACTTAAAACTGAAATGCGGCTACCGCAGATGGAAGTGTCGTTAATGGTCCGAAAGAAGATACTGACATTGACATTTGACCTCCCCTGAATTATGTGCGTTCAGGGGAGGTCAAAATTGGTGCCACAAACTAAGATAGATAGCTCATAATGTCATTTATATTCGCACTGCACCATTATTATTGCCTCATGTACGTATGGTGTTAAAAGCTTCGAGGTAAAGTTGAACTGCGCGCCAATTTTTTCATCAATTGAACATCTTCGTTGAGTAGGATCTACTTTGTATAGGCCCTGCTGCAGGTGGCTGGCGTTGCTAAAACTGGCCGATAAATCCCGGCCGGAAATCTCAGTACGGATTGCTGAATTCTTAGATATTTTTTTCGGGGATTTTGACTGCAACAGAAGTTACTTCTCTGTCATTCGTAGGTTGAAGTTTTCATATGTAAACCTGCATCATGGAACCATTTTAGAAGCCTCTTCCATAAATGTTCTGAAAAGATTTTCCGAAAATTTCACGTCAATGAAGATGTCGCGTCCAACCAGGAGTCTTCCGAACCCCATGTGCCCTTTTCACAGAAAATCAGTGAGGTCAGTTGCACGATTCGATGAATAGATTTATAACTTGAATCAGTTGGGAGGGAAAGTTCTAGGATATCTTAATGGCTTGACCAGATGTGTTGAGATTCGATATTTGCTGGTCTGGCTAGAGTTTGCGTTGAGATACTTATTTAAGTAATACCTGTGCACACACTTCTGCTAAACATAGTGATGTTTTATTACTCTTGTGAGCTTGATTTTTCGTTAGACTTCATTCGCATTGTTGTTAATCTTAAACTGAGATTGAACATTAATTTTTGGCCTGCACATATGTACATGGATATCACTTTGTATTTTTAGACACTGTAAAGCATGGCATTCTTTATTTTACTGTTTCAGATATGATGATGAGGCTAACAGAAGCCGATGATTTGATTATGTGCTCTCCTTGTGATCATTTTTCCTCCTCTGGACCCGAACGGGGGCGATGTGGCTACAAAAATATCCAAATAGTTCTTTCTGCTATGATGCGCCAGACCAATTTCCGTGAAGTTGTATTCAGTGGTGAGTTTATATGAAGATTGTGTTCGTGCACGATATGAGAGGAATTTTTAGTGTGCATCAAAATAATCGAGTACGATGGTCCCATAGGTTTTGCATTCCGACAGATAATTCTTATTTTTCCGCTACCATGTCTATCAATATGCAGCAACGTAGATCAACATTTCAGCTTTTATGTTAGTAGGTGTCAAACGTGTTCAAAGTTTAGAAGTTTCTTCTGCTTCTTAACGACCAATGACTACTATTGTCACGGATACATGGTATGAGGTATTTTAACCCACCATAGAATCCAATGGTTTCAATAGTGGCATCATCTTGCTTAGACATCAAAAGTCTGAGAAATCTAGATAGTGGAACATCCTGATTTTTTCAATTGAAATCGTGTATCATTTCGAAATATAACGACTTTTACCCTAATTATATTTCAAATGGACATGTTGACAGCCAATCAGATTGAAGAAGAAGAATGCAGTGCAGCATTCAATGTATATGTTCATCTAACTCCTACAATGCTCTCATCAATGCTGATGATGTTTTTCTTAATTATTTCCTTTTAAAACGATTAGAGTTCTAGTGCTGAAGAAGCCTTGATTAATCATTTCTTCATAAATGTAGTTGGGAAACCAAGTACAGAAGATGATAATTATTTTATATGCTTTATTAATTTTGGCCTCCTCTGAGACTTCTGATGATGGACTAAGAGGAGGCCGAAATGAATGATACATAATAATATAATAATTACCATCTTCTGTACTTGGTTTCACAACTAAATTTATGAAGATTAGAGTTCTCACCTGCAGCTATGTACGATGTAGTTCTGCACATGTAAATTGATTTTTGGAAGTTGTGCCACAAATCAGCGAAGGCTCCAATCAGAAAACTGTTATTTGTAAAAACTACCTTCTGATAATTTGAGTAGTAATGTGCCTTATTAATTTTGATAACAGAATTCGAATGGTTTGTTTTCCTGCATCTTTTCTTATCTACATCCATAGATCTAAGTAGACTACATCAAATCAGGACTATAAAGGGGAGACAGTACTGGATATCAATAAGAAATGAATTTCAGAGAGTTGCCCGAAGGTCAACAAACATTTTTGCATCGGTAGTTACATGAAATTGGATCAATGTGGCTTAACAGAAACTGAAATGTCATTATTTCAACAAATGCTCTTCATCAGATGAATAGCGTGGCACTGCATAGAAGAGAATGTCACACTGCGATTAATTATCACTTCTCATTGAATATTGGCTGATTACCTCCATTTCAGCTGCTAAAAATATTTCATGTGCTTCTAAATGCATTTCACTATTTTTTTAAGTATTGCTTTTTCCACAGGGAAAGATTGGTTTCCATCTGTGTTGAAAATCCAGCAGATGATTGAATTTGCATGGCAGTCAGGATTCGACCGTCCAGGAGCGAAGCAACTGAATCATCGATTGCAAAATACAAAGAAGTGGATTGGAGCAACCGAAGTGGCTACATTATTCTCTGCATTGAGTATTCGGTAAGCTTGAGTTCGACAACTTCTTTCATTTCGAATTCTCAGTGTTGACTGATGCAAGGATTTTGGAGGCTCTTTGATTCGATGAAATTCATGTTTCCAAACTTCAGGCATTCCATGCTTCTGTACAGCCCTGCCTTAACAACGAGACAACAGCAGGGCAACCATACATTTTAATGATGGAAGCTATCTGTGAAGTTGAAAAACATTCTAACTTGCAGACGAGAAAACTATTCTTTCTGAAAGACCTTCATGCATGAATATATAATATGTAAAGTCTGAAATGTCATTGCCGTCAATTTGATGAGAAAAATGCTCCGTGCATTATTGAATAAATCTGTATTCATTAAACTCTGAATGTGAAGCATCTTATGAATACAATGCCATCACCCATATGCATAATGAAGTGGAACAAAGATATTGAGAAAAACTCAATCGAACTCATAAGAAAACAAATACTTGTATCTCATGTTACACGTAAAGAGACCTTTCTCTTCCTCGCATGTGATATTTATGTCTTGTTGCAGTTTCACATGTTGAGTTTTGTTGTTTATTGTTATCATGTCATTTGCAACCCTTCTGAATATTTACGGAAGCGACTTTCGTGTGTTGGAAAGGGTTTTGCGTATAATAGATGATGTTAATATACCAGGGAGACTTTATTTGCCAAGAGAGATAGCATGTGTAAGAAAATCTTTTTTTTTCTTACAGTTAATTCTCAGTTGCCTGAAGATAGCCGCCGGTGGTGGCTGAAAGGCCTCGCTGTTGCAATAAATGAAGAAAGTCAACATCTCTCGCTTTTGGGGTTTCCTCAAAATTAGTATAAAGAAAATCTTTAATGATGGTGGCTTGAATCCTTCCCATCAACTGTGGGATTTTTTTCTCTCCTGTGCAAACATGTGTTCAAATTGAAGCTTCCTTATTCGAAGATTGAACGCTTTTCAGCTTCTTTTATCAGGCATTATCATTGATTCACATCATAGTTCGGCATCCTGAACGAGCTTCTGCAGGGAACGAGGCCGAAAATGAGACTTTCACAGAATGATGTACACCTTACGGCTACTACGAGCTCTGGTGAGTTCCTATTCTTATCAGACAGGATCAAAGAAAAACGCATGTAAATCCAATGGGAGGCAGATTGCAGTTTTTGGCTAAAATGAAATTTTCTATGTTTTCTCTGATTAAACGACAAGATTCTTTTATGCCCAGAGTCATAATTTTTTTGCATGGCATGTTTTCAGGTAATTTCTTTTCATGTGCATGCACCCCTGTCTATAAAGCTAAACACATTTAAATTTGGCGAGCCTCTTAATGTCGGATACACAGACATTTTGAGTAACTTTGTCCACATTCAACTACAGGGTGCCCAGTTAAAATCGACACTTTTTAACATGATTGCTAATGTCCTTCGCAGGAAGTGAAATAACGTGTATCTGTTGCGTAATAGGTAACTCTTGATTGTTCAATGTATCGTGTGAAGCTTACTCAGTCAATGAATAAAGCATGTCACTGTCTTTCATCTACACTTATAAATACAGAATGTCTCATCTAACGGACTTTCAGCGAGAAGTTATCGTCATGTTCAAGCGAGAACAGCCAACATGGGGCTTAGAAAAATGTCGTCAGATATTGCCTGGTTTCTTTGGTAATATCAGTAAAAGTCAATTGGACCGTGTATATCGGAATTTGAGAAGTGACGGTTCACCGGTTGCAAGGAGGCGAAGAACAGGTTCCGGAACAACCATCCGAGTATCCACATCACCAGTGAGAGATGCAGTGGTGGATTTGGTTGCTACTCCTCCAGACAAAAGTCGAAGACATTTCTCACAAAGAGAGATTGCATCTGAGCTGAATCTTTCGAAGGGAACAGTGAGCACGATAATAGCAAACAGTGGTCTCAAATGCTATCGCCGAATCCAATGCCACAAACTAACTGAATTTCATTGTGAAGCTCGTGTGGAAAAGGCCGAAGCATTTCTCGATCGCTTTGATGAAAGCAATGAATGGAAGAATATTTGGTTTTCCGATGAAGCGCATTTCAGTCTACACACTCCATTGAATCGTCAGAATGAAAGAAAGATCGAGAAGTCACGCTCAAGACAAACATTCCTGCTGAAGATCTCCTTATTCAACATGACAAGCAACAGCCATATTTGCTTTGTTATGCAGCTGTTTCTTGGTATGGCAAATCGGAATTGCGATTCATTGAAGGAGTTGCTGAAAATCAAGACAACATCCCTGCTTCACGAAGAAAGAAGAAAACAGTGACCCAGTTTGTTTATACCCAAGAAATGGGTCCTCTCTTGTTTGATGACATCAACAGGACAATGAATGGAAGGCCTTGGGTATGGCAGCAAGATGGAGCCAAAGCTCACACTGCAAGAACGTCGATTCAGTGGATCAGAGAAAATGCACCTGACTTTATTGCTCCTGATCAATGGCCATCAAAAAGTCCAGATTTGAACGTGATGGACTATTCTCTATGGGGTATTCTCCTAGCTGGGTTGGCTGCCAAGCGAAGAGAAATTGATAACATGGAGCAGATGAAAGCGACCGTTACGGAAATATGGAACAATATACCTATGGACATTATTCAAAGAGCAACTGCATCGTGGACATCCCGTCTAAGAGCCTGTATTCACACTGGAGGTGGTCACTTTGAACATTTGCTTTGATTTCTATGTCTTCATTTGTTTAATAAAGCCTATACTTATTGTTTCATTCGTTTTAAAAATGATTTGTCAAAGTTTCGATTTTAACTGGGCACCCTGTACATTCTCACATGCATTGCCAATCAGAAGCGTGATAATAGCACATGCACATCATAGGAAATGACCTGAAGACATTCTATGCCAAAAATTATGACTCTAGACTTAATAATTTTCAGTTGATAAGAGAAAGCATAGAAAATTTCATTTTAACCAAAAACTTCAATCTGCGTCCCATTGGATTAACATGTGTTTTTCTTTGATCCTGTCTGACAAGAAGAAGAACTCACTAGAACTCGGCAGACGTACAGAGTCGTAGCATGCATAGGTTGTACATCATCCTGTGAAGGTCTCATTTTCGGCCTCGTTCCCTGCAGAAACTCGTTCTGGCTGCCGGACTATCAGCATTTCATGTAATTTTTTATCGTGTTTTATTCATAGTCGCATTATTTGTCATGTTCTCAAAGTCTTTCCGCGGCAAATCAAGATGTTTCGAATTGTAATAGTTTATAAAAACGAGCCCTTCCAAACCGAGTTGAATAATTTGATATTTCTGATGCTCGGTGAATTAGAAGTTTCGATTATTTGTGAAATAAATTCATCACCATACATAAAACAAGATTGCTTTTGCCATTCGCATCAAAGCATGTTAAAACGAGAATCAAAGATCAACCAGATATTAAAGAAGCTTATTATCGAGAATCAAAGGGTGTTCTCGGGTTACCTGACAAAGCTTCACTGTCAGCTCAGATATTGGCTAGAGAATCAATAATGAACGGTGGATTAATTGCAATGTTGCTTAGGATTACTGTCAGCGAGTAACGATTATTGAGGATTTGTCAATCTCAACCTTGATCTTATTAAGATTGAGATCGAAACTCTGCAATACATCAAGTCTATGCTCACATGTATAACAAAACAGATTAAAAAATATATATATAAAGTAAGAAATAAATAATTATAATAAATGTATTTATTATAAATAAATAATTGATAAATAGGAAAAATAAATAATTATTAGAAGGCCGATTTTTTAGAAACCAATTTGTCAAACATACTATTTCCTGTATTTCAAAAACAATAATTACATTATTATTATGAAAAGGATAGATGTGCCACAATGGGTACGAAACTTGTCTGGTACTGTAATGTTCTAACAATTATCTATTCACTTTTTTAGGGCCACAGTCCGTATGCTATCCTTATTGCCTTTCGGCAGTTGTTTCGTGTCCTCGTCATTGGAGGTCGAGGTCTCCATGGAATCAATACTATACCCTTTTTCAGTTAGCAAAATGTTCACTCAACGTCATCCTAAGTAGGAGCTATTAAGAGAATGACGCTAGGCGCCCGAGGGACGTTTCCAGATGACAAATTTTACTTGATTTGTGATGTTCAATGAAATTGACACGCTTATTATTGAAATTCGTTCTCAATAGCAGCTCCCTAGTCTAAAGAAAAGCTGTAGGTTATTCAGAGGGCTCTCATGGTAATTGTTGATCTAATTACTGTAATAGAAAAGAGCATCGAAGAAAAAATTGGCCGTTTTTTAGGCTTTCAAGCACTAGCCTTCAGAAATAATTAATTTGGAAACCGGCCACCGTCCGGCTGTCTCAGAAAAATAAATAATTGAGTGAACATCGAACCAAATGAGATTTTTGAATAGAAGAAGCAAGAGAAACGTCCAAAAAATCTCCAAAAAAACAGGTCTCCATAGCTCTAAGTCTAGTGGACCAGATGGCATCCCGGTTTCGGTCTTCAAGCATCTCTCACCTGAGCTTTCTCCACTTTTATCCAAACTTCAGTAGATGTGTATCCACTGGTGAGTTCCCTTGTTGGAAAGTAACTTCCGTTGTTCCAGTTCCAAAGAAAGGCTCTTACTCAGCTGTTCCGTCTAGTTACCGTCCTATCAGCCTGCTTCCAATGGCTGGCAAGATTTTTGAAGCAGTGATCAATCAACACATCGTTAACTTCCTTGAAACTCAGAACCTTTTATCCGAAGAACAGTATGGCTTCAGGCACTCTCGATGACTGCTTATCTTCTTTCATATGTCACTGAACATGTGAGTCGTGTCCTTGACAGACAAGGTGAGACGAGATCAGTTGCCCTGGATATTTACAAGGCATCCGATGAAGTCTGGCATCAGGAACTCCTTAGGAAGCTTAAATCCTATGGAGTTGCTGATCAACTCCACAAACTTCTCTCTTCTTTCCTCAGTGACCGGCGGATATCTGTCGTCTTAGATTGCCAAAAGTCTTCCACCAAGGTTGTCAATGCAGGAGTTTCTCAGGGGTCAATTTTGAGACCCACTCTTCTTCTGCTGTACATCAGCGACCTCCCAGACTGCCTAGTGAGTAAATTGGTGATGTATACAGATGACACGACACTCTTCAATTCCAATGAGCGACTTGCAAAGAACACTCAGCAACGTCAGCAGTTATGCGACGTTCTTAATGAAGACTTACGCAGGGTCTCAGAATGGGGCGCCAATTGCCTTGTTTTCTTCAATCCTTCAAAAACTCAGAGTATTTTGCACTCAAGACTTGAAGGAAGATGATGATGATCATAGCATTAGGACGTCAGATAATGGAATTAGAGAACAAGATTCCATCTACTTCGTTGGATTGGCGGTTACGAAAGACTTGTCATGGAAACCGTACATCCAATCCATTAGCAAGTAGGCAGCTCAACGCATTAGTAGTGTCTATCGTGCCAGCAGCTGTCTTCTACCACAGACTGTCTGCTATCTTTACAAATTCACTATTCGTCCTCTGTTGTTGTCATCTGTGGGCCGGCGCCGCACAAACGCATCTTAACCTCCTTGAGCGAGTTGAGAAACGTGTCAAGAATCTCATGGGTGAAAAACTTGCTAGCAAGTTGCAGCCGCTCTCCGTCAGACGGGATGTTGCTTCATTCTGTCTCTTCTACAGGTACTATTTCGGTAGAAGCAGCTCTGCAGTAAATGAGTGCGCACCCAAACCTAAGATCTTATTCAGAAGCACACGCAGAGCTAATGCATTCACATGCTATCATGTGAGCTTAGAACGCGCACGTACTGTGAACCGCTCGAAAAGCTTTTTTGTTCGCACGGCACAGGTTTGGAATCAGCTTCCCCAGACCACTTTCCTTGACCAATACAATCTTGATACTTTCAAGAGGCGTGCTGAATCAGATTAGAAGATCTGTTTTTCCTTATATTTATTTATAATAATACAATTCGTTACTTTTTCATTGAGTGACCCCTAACTTCGTTCATGCCTCATAGCTGTGCTAAGGGTGAAAATTCTGTAAAACAGAAGAGAAGAGGAAATGCAGTTATCCAATCGATTTTTGATTTTGTTGTCTTCGAATTATTTTAAGTGAATACCATTCTACTTCTGATAAATAATTTAATAGGATCATAGAAGGCACTATGCAAGGGCATTATGTAACTCAAATTTTGAATCTTAAACCTTCAAGATTCACGTCCACATGAAAAACTTGACTAGCTAATGATTGTCTCAGTTCATAAATTTTCATGTTCATCCTGGTTTTCAGTCCAGTTTAAATTTGATTGTGATTTCTTTGATATTATTCTGTTCGTCTCCGTTGTCGTAGCTCATGTTGCAGTTATTTGCAGACATGTTTGTAGTACGTCGGTGTCAGTTACGAGAAGAAGTTGTTCTGCGACGTAAATTGACTTTTATTAGCTACCTACATGCATTTAATAAAAGTCAATTTACGTCGCAGAGCAATTTCTTCTTGTAAGGTTTATTATATCTCTATATTGCAAATTAATTAGCATAGGACCTACTTGTTGTTTGATTTGTCGATACTTGTACAATATTGGGAAGGTCAACTAGAATGGTTGCTGTGTGCACTTACATTCTAAATCCCAAACTCTAGATGGCTTTTGTGTTAATAAAGCAAGGATTTTTGTTAGCCTAGGTGAAGTTATATTTTTTTACACTTGTCAATTTTAAAAATTAGCGTGTATTTGCGGTTTCCATGTCGTTTTTGAGCCTGCTTGAATTGATATCATAACAATAATTCAAGACTAGATGCCGCTTACCTGATTCTTACATTGTCTGTGAATCTATGGAATGACCTCCTGACATTTTTGAATTTGCTTCAACAGGTGCAGGCTCGTTGAGCTGACAGCCTTGGATTCCAGAAATCACGGGGATCATTTATATCGGTGGTTGAGTCGACATTTCCAGAGACGGGACTCTGAATTCTTCTGTCCTATATATCTCCAATATCATGGTCACAGTGTTACCATCATAGGTATAGATACCTTTCGTAGAGGCATCCTTGTGCTCAATCCCAGCTCATCACCCAAATTCATGCAGCAATTAGCGGTCAACGATCCTGAAGATGTCAGACGGAGGCTATTCATGGGCATTGACGATTTTGATGAGTCGCAATATCAAATGGTTGTCGTAGATGGAATAATGAGCAACGAAACAGAATATGAAGTAAGTGCACCGTCAAAATGACCGGGTGTGTCTGAAAAGATATTCGAAAGAAAGTAGAAATCGCATTTGAACTCCGCAATGATCATTTCTAGCATGCTTTGACGTCAAAACATAATTGTCATGTGGCCTCTACCACATGCTATCGAAAATGCCGAGAACACCAAAGCAACCCTTTGAGAGCCACCTTCGCATGTCTCGATGCGTAGGATGTGTAATTTTGGAACAACTAATTGTGAGGTATAGAGAAAAGGTTTCAATGAATATGAAAAACGGAGTCAAAATGCTGAAAGGTGTTCCCGGGATGTCTCAGACTTTGAAACTCGTCCGTGCGAATTTCAGTGTGACGTTAGAACTAGACGAAATAAAACTGTACTCCGAAAACAGACAATTTTTTTAGAAGTTCACATTTTGTCCGAACTAGGGTTTGATCCCGGAACCGTTTCGGAATCAGTTCTTCCAATACATCGCGAGTACCGGAGCCGTTCCCCAATTCCGGTGTTAGTACCGATTCCGGTATTGGTACCGAGTTGTCTTCTATCAGAATTAGGCTTCAAAACCAAGTTCAAGACAAAAATGAAATATTCGTTTTCTGGTATGAGGGTTACTTTTAAGCTGTCAATTGTGCCACTCGACCATCAGTGATTTATCTCTCCGGACTGCAGCACGTTTGCTAGCTCCTGTCGTCTGGTAGGTGAAAACAACATCCACCAGCGAGAATTATGTGAAGCGTTCAAAGTTCAGTATTGCTTCATACAGTTGGTCTCAACAGCTGATAATTTCTGTCGAAAGCTAAGACGCGTTATGACCGATCGTTGAATACGATTATGCTCTCATAACAGAACTTCATGACTACATACTTGGTCCGATGAAGCGATGATTTGTGAGTCCTCTTCTGATAACTTGTAAGGTTTCTGTTAATTAGCAATTGTTATGAAGAAAAAATTCATGTTCATTCGATATAAATTAATAATGCAACTGGTATGACATTTGCACTCTCAATACGACGAAGTAACTGGGCATGTCAGTACAAATAGCAATTTGCCAACAAATTTGATACTTTTTCCTTCCGTCAAAGTATTGGTACCGGAGCCGGTTCTTCCAAATTGGAACCGGATTCGATATCGGAACAGGTTCTTTGAACTTCGGGAATAGATTAAACCCGAAGCTGGAAATTGATTCTTGTTAGAAAAATGTTGTCACATCAGGTGCTTGATATGCTTTAAGTCGTTCACAGTGCTGTAGGAATAAGAAACATTTCAGAGTAATCAAAATAGCTCTTGTTTTATGCATTTATTCATCTTGTATGTAGGTTAATTAAAATTGCACTAAAGATGAGGAAGCATGGCAGACTGATTAGGCGATATTCTCTAGTGCAACATATGTGGCATTTCAACATGCGTGGTTAGAGCATTTCACTGACGAAGGCCAGGGCGCCGAACCTGGACTGGTTGTGTGACTTTTCAATTTCCTCATTGCGAACCAAAATAGAATACGGAGAAAAAAAACCTTTGTCATTTTTTCATAAAAGAGAAAACAACAAATTTATTGTGTTTAGGGAGCCAATAGTAAGAACCGACGCGGTGTTGCAGACTTGATACTTCTAGGTTAACCTTGAATATCTCTTATACAACTTTCAACTGCGTCTGACTAATCCTGTCTGAAAAGTAAAAGCATGTTTCCTCACAAGATTCAGAGTAGGCAATCGAATGAGCTGAAGACGGGATTTTATATTACGGGTTCATAAGAAGTTCGATTTTTCATTCATAATCATCTGTCATGTATGAATTATGAGGAAAAGATATACGCATAATATTGATGGCAACTTTTCCATTCACAGTTAAGTATAAAAGACAAGTCATATTTATATTTGCTTACCCTGATGATATAACATTAAAGCGTCAGGATTCCTTTTCCAGACAAGATTGGCATCCCTGTGAAGTTTTCTTTCGGTTCTAGGCTGTTTTGAGTAATAAAGAATGTACGTCAGTATTAACTCAATCAATCAACTTAGGATTTCGACTCTATATAATAAGCCTGCTGATGTTGGTCTATTCAAAAAAGAATTTTCAATTTTTGAAGAATCGAAATGCAATGATGAAGCAGTTGAAATAGTATTACCACTATTATATTTATCATGTACATGTACATAATCTGGAATTGCATTATATAAGATGTAGGTATGCTACAAATTGAGCTATTTTGGTGGACCTTTCTGATTTCTTACAAGCATCAACTTATGATCCATATTGTGATGACGTCATATGGCTTGTTTTCCATTATTATCTAATACTATATCAGGTTAATATCAAAATTTTAAATCTAAGCAGGTCGCTTTATACAAATTTTCACAACAATAGTCATGCGTTGTCTAGAAGATCAATTAAGTAATTCATCTTGGTGAGCGTGATTTTTTTCGATGATCTGTTTTTCGAAGAAGATTACATCAAGTCAATTTTTTCAAGAGTCATACTAGATCATGGTAGCGAAACTGCTTTTGGTATAAGTGAACTATCTCGTGAATATTATGAAAGTACGAAAGGTTTTGGGATGCGGCTATTTTCCTGGTTGACGGATATAAAAAAGCCGGAAATTAATGTATTTCGATAAATTGAGTATAAGTAATGACTGTGTGAAGTATGTAATCCGAAATATATTTGTATAAAGAAGAACGATTCACTTCAAAACTACATAGCACTGCGATCCTATTTTTTAACTTCATGTGCTGATTCTGACGATGCAATCTGAAGTTATCCCAAAAATATCAAATGTAATGTGCCATGAAAATACTAACGTGTATAAGTTTCTATCATTGCATCTATTATCATGCAAATTGAATGGAATGCAAGAAATCGTTGCTGAATGCATTGCGCATCAATATATAGTTGACAATGTTATTATGAGTGAGATAATTTCATTTATTTTCAGACTGCCAAAGACATCGAAAATATCAGATTGATGGTGAATTGATGCCAATAATGTTTCCTTAACTGAAATGGTTATCTCGCAAGCAAGAATCTGAATACGTGAAAAATATCGATCAACGTCTTCGCAACAAACCCTTCTGGTGACTTTGTACATAAAGGATCGGTGCTGATGACATTTACTGTTAATTTTATCTCATTTGTTTCATATCCAGATGATGACGCGCGTTGTTAGATTGAAATGATGAGCACATGAGGAATGTTTAGGATGGGACTTTGACGCAGCATTATTGAGTTATAATTTTGTCAGCTCTTTTTTTATTTACACACTTTTCCCATAGGCCTACGGCGGGGAACGTGGAGTCAAGATTCATGGATTTCTCCCACGAAAACAATTTTAAACATAAAATCTGTAATTGATGAGGTTGATGGCTGATAATTGTTAGGTTGCTATAGAAATAAGGAGAGAAGATATAATCATAGGATCTAAGAGCTGAAAAAATCGGTTACATTAGCATATAGAGCATTTCTTGCAGATGACGTAAATGTAGACCATCACGAGTCACTGATTTACGACAATTACCTGTGCATTTAGATCAGTGTTCTTGTTTCATGATGTTTTGTGGTAACTTTGATGATGCATAAAGGACAATGCATTGTGAATCAAATGTTGATAGGATAAATTACAAAATTAAAAGGAAAACAAAAAAAAATTGTGTGCTTGTTCTTCCACAACCTTGATGAAAAAGCACCCTTCACATTCCTCGAATCACGAATAGAACAAATAACATTAATGATCCCCATCAGATGGAGTGATCGGTATTCCACAATGTATGATGTTTCGCCTTATAGCTGATGATTTCAGAACGTAATGTTATCTGTATAATATCATGATTTGCAAAATGATTCGTGTAATACGATATGATGTCTAAAACAATGTGCCTGCTCAAGTCATGTGATTTTTCATAATTATGTTGTAGGAAAATGTAAATAATGTAAGTGAGAGAAAAGCGAAGTCGCATCGTATGGAATGGCTAATTTGAAAATTTGTGTGCATAATGCATGCGACCGTCCAGTATTTCTACTACATATGATTTGCGGTGTTTCAACCAGAGCTCGGATTGTTTTGAGAATTCCTAGATTTCTCGGATTTTTTGTATCCTAATTTTCAGGGTTTTCCATACACCATGTCTTATAGACCTGGTTTCACCCTGATTTGCATGCTCATGTGCTTTTAATGATTGGACAGTAGCTACTCGCCAGTTGCGTATGACAGGTAAATCTTCTTGTATTTGTACGAGTATGTTTTTTCAGAAATGCAAACTAGAAAAATTCTTATTTCCAGCAGGTATCTTTTCCAATTATTCAAGCATGCTGAATAATGCTGCGTCACATAAACATCTAAATTTGTGCTCAATTCAACTTTTTTGGCGCCGGCGTTACGCATTTCTGTACATTTCATGTATTGAGATTTATTCAGCTGTTTTACTATATTTTTTTCATTGAAGAATTTGTTCATATGCACTTTTGATATACAGATTTGGCTTCAAATGATTTTTTCATTTGCAGTTGCATACAGATGTTATCAATTTCTGATGTCATGTATATTTTTTAGTCATTGACAAACTTCATTTTCTTTAATTGCGAAATATATCTCTTGAAAAGCACTTCATTGAATCTTTGCGGTTTTCCTGTAACTATCGTATGAAAGAATGCAGCAGGTCAAGAAATATTAATAATCACAAGCTGTGGTAGAGCTGTTGGTAGGCCTACTTATGGACTATCTCCCCCCCCCACGTTTTCAAATTGTCTAAAATCTGTAAAAATGCATCAATCATCCCAACTCTTCAGGTACACCATAGTTAAGATATTCTCTAGCCAAATTCAACACTTCATGAATTAGAGATGATAATGTGAAGTGTAATGTTGTCAACAGGCATGACTTCGTCTGTCCGATTTTTAATTTGCTACTTGTGTATAGTCTACAATTTTCTCTCACTGCCTTCGCCTCGCCCTCTGCTATTTGAAATCTTCCTACGACCACTGCTAATTGCCACACCTTTTTCTAAGTTAAGGCTATTCACTGATTGACCATGCACCGGAATAATTTATATTTTGCATTGAGGCAGTTCATTTGTCAGAACTCGGGAGAATGAAATTTTCGGTCTCGAAGTGATTGTTGTATAAGGGCAAACCGTACGGGCCACGTCCTGCACCTTCCAAGGTCGATACTGCCTACTTCGCGTTCTCAGCAGGGCTATGTGAAAGTTTACAATCAAACAGGGTGTTGCTTGTCCAATGTGAGGTGATGAAAATGTAAAGTCAGGCTGTAGAAAGGTGAGTCGTGTTTAACAGTGGCGTCTTCTCCGTACCTGCGAGGCCTTCGGCGCATCCTAAATAATAATGTACCAGCATTTGTAAAAATGAAAAGTGTCATCATACATTATATTTCATTTAAATTCGATAACTTCTCGTGGTAGCTGTCCGTCTCAAAATCAGACGCTCAACCTAAAAGTGAACAGTTTTGCTGCGCGTGCACGAACCACAGCTGTTTTCTTCTAACGATTAGACACACATGCTAGTCGTGTGTTCAGACGGAGCGAAAGAGAGTTGTGTGCGTGTGAGGCAGTAAGCGCACGCGCCCTCGTCAATATTGGCTTTCCCGATAGACATAATGCCTTGCCTTCTCCAATTTTTGCAATGAAATTCTACGCAATTCTTGATCGAGGCGCGGTACCTAAATATAGTAAGGGAAGCGCAACCCAATTGTTCCTGTCCTTCGTTTCTCGTCGGAGAGGCCAGTACGTCAACAATAGCAGCTGACTGACGTTCAGATAAGACTGTGATCAGATGATGAGCGTTCGCCAATGAGTGCAGAGTAATCTGACTCGAACATCCAGATTCGGTAGAATTCCATGCTTTGTTTTTGCGTGATTGATGTGACGCTATGTTTAGTTATATGAGCTCATCATGCCTCGTCCGATGGGAGTATACTGAAAAGATGACAGTCGTCAAGCAAGGTAGGCCAACACCTGAATAAAAAATTGAAAGTACTCACAGAGACAGAAATAAGAAATACACAAGACATTTTAATGCATCAAAGTTCAAACACATTAGTGGCTGACCAGCCGTGAGAAACGCAAGGAACTGTTTCCCTTCCTCGAGAAAATGTGGTCTGGACAGAGAGGGATATAGTAATCTCAGCTCCTTGAGTAGGCTAAGGCCTGTGGTCTGGGAGCACGCGACGCCACTGGTGTTTAATTTGTTGACTTATAATTAAGCTGTGTGACTCGTTTTTTACTTAATGTTGTGTCTCGAGTGTTCGTGAATTCAATCCGAAATCAATGAAATCGATCCGGAGGTGACCGATATGCCGTCTATACCTACTAAGTTATACTATTTATACTACTATTTATATATTATACTATTAATTATACTATTTATACTAATTTATACTATTTATTACTACTATATTATGTTTACACGCCAATTAATCAATTCAATAATACAGAACACTGAACATAAAAACATATTCATTTCATTAGATGTAGGTAGGCCTACACAGCAATTGCACCCTAGCATTCCAAAAACAACATGTCAAGGTATCCAAAAGCACCTTCTCATGCACAAGAGAAAATTGGCATAAAATCAACACTTTCGGTACCGTGTCATATAGAATTGATCGAAAAAATGTTAATATTTATTTTCTTAAATTATGGTGGCAATAATAAATATTACGAACAAATTAGCCTATATACAGTGACTATAGCGGTGTCCCGATGGGAGCTCAATTTCCACCAATTATCTTCATGAACAAATTAGAAAATTTAGCACTATGAAATAAATTATAAGCCATATTGACCATATCTTAATGGTTCCTATTGAGCATGGTGACGAAACGCTGAAATTAGACCTAGGAACTTTCAACTCAATATAAACCCTAATTTTAATGTTCCTATATAGAGACACTTTGATATAGAGGCACATGATCCAAACCAATGGTTGCCTATAATGGATATAGAACTAAGGAACTAGAGAACGGTGAAGTAAAATATTCGCGGCACCAATTTAAGGAAATTCACTATAAATGAGAAAAGACTCGATCATTTGTTCCTCACTATGAAACATAATTTCGTCAAAAAAGATTTCACGACATGTCCTTGTATAATAATATGTCAGCAAATCCAGATGATGATATCTGAAGTGGGCCCTGTTAGTCCGGCAGCTAGCACGAGTTTCTGCAGGGAACGAGGCCGAAAATGAGACTTTCACGGAATGATGTGCACCTTATAACTATTACGAATCTGCTCTATTCCTGCTTTTGTCAGGCATGATCAAAGGAAAGCACATGTAATTCCAATGAGATGCAGATTTTCTATGCTTTGCTTACTAAGCGAGAAGTCTAAAAAAGTCAATGTTTTGGAATGTCTTCAAGTCATCACTAGGTGACATGGCACGCTCAATCACGCGTAATTACACATGACCCTAAACATCCCTGGCTATGCGAGACATTGCTGCAACATCTGTCGGCAGTCCTGTTATAAAGACTTTGTGTCTCATGTGTGACCTGTATGTATCAGAGGCTAAACAATGCAATAGGACCTCAATTTCATGCTCAGGGAAGACAGAACATGCTTAGCGGTTCATCCGTGGTTCAAGCAGCAACGCATACAGCTGTAGACGACGCGCAAACTATCAACCCTCACCCGCGCGTATTCATAAACATTCCCCATGTTTGAACAGCATCAGATCAATTGGTTCTTACTCTAAGTGCAGTGCGTAGAAGAATAGAATGTCTTTAACCACGGATGTTTGGGGTGCTGCGCTATTACGCGTGGCATGTCACCTAGTGCATGAGCTCATGTGTTCATAGCCCCACCTTTGTCATATAGCTAAACTCATTCAGATTTAGCAATCGACCTAATGTCGGCAAACAATATTTACCCGCAGTTCTAAATTTATTAACCACATTCTCTCATACATGTACACCATCGATCAGAGGCATGACAATGAGACATGTAATAGGAAACCCAGATATGAACGCACATGTCTTGATGAAATAAGATCCCACCACACAACGCTAGTCCGTAGCTATCAACATCGAATCGGCAAGACAAAGGACCCCAGCTGCTCCGATTGCGATGCCGAAGAAGAAACCATAATCCATCATCTTATCGAATGTTCGAGATGGCACCAACAGCGCTTAAAATCATTCAATAATCCCATCCCAAGTCCCGACAACATGACAGCAGTAGAAATATTGGAATTTTTCAGAGGAACTGGTCGTATAGTCCAGCGCTCAAGAGCCTCGGTTCGCGTGGTGGAAATCAACAAACAATGATAGGAAATGAGCTGAAGACATTCCGTAAAAGCTGTGACTCTGGACTTTTGCACTCTCCTTTTAGACAATGAAAACATGGAAAATCTCATATTTACCGATAAAACTCCAATCTGTCTCAAGTTGGATTTTTAAATGATCTTCCTCGATCCTGTCTCACAAGACGATGAACTGCAGGACCGCGACAGACGCGCAGATTCTCATACATACAGTTAACATTATTCTGTGAAAGTCTCATTTTCGGCATGCTTGGCTGCAGAAATTGGTGCTGGCGGCCAGATTATAAGCAAACTAATTCAAGAGAATAAATTTGCCTGCAATGTATTATCAATTATGTATTATTTTTTAATTCAACGTAACAAAGTGCGTCAAGGTAACAAAGTTAAAAAAAAACAAGCTAATGACTAGTTAATTTTCAATAGGTACAAAGTATGATTTAAAAGAAAATTTTTATATCCTAAAATGTCTAAAAATTTTAAAAATACTTACTAGAAGGACAAACAACGCTTCTCCTCTCCTCATGTGTAATGAATTGGCGAGTAAGTCGTTCTGTTCAAAATTATGTTTATCACTTATATATTGAAAGGATCCTATTTAACAGTCTGCCCATTCAGATGATAAGAGGACAGGTCTGTTTCCAATCAAAATACCAGATCTAGCTAATAACACAGCGGGATTACGCTATCTAAAATCTACCAAGTGTGTAAGAGAATTAATATTAGTTCCTTAAGCTAAAACGTGAAATAGAATTGTACAAAATATGTATACAAATTATTTGACTATTTTTAATGAGGTCATCAACAGGAACTTGGTCAGGACGATCGCGTTTCGACCGCTTAATCCTGGACGCTCAAACCCGACCAAGCGCGGTCCTGTACATTTAAGATGCACAGCCTCAAAAATTAAATTTGTAATAGAGAAAGATAAGCATCTATCAAAACAAATAGAGTCACTATTGACTGAAATGTACCTCAGGCATTTGAAAGAAGGACAGAGTCCAGCCAGTAGAGGTCATTTCATGACATTTCAATGATATTTTTTCATCCAGATTTGCTGTGACTGCGAGAACAGATAAAATGAGTCAATTATAATTGAAATTACAGGCCTGCAATGAAACATCAATATTATCGAAAATCGTGCATTTCAGTGCACCGATCAAGAGCCGGTGCACCGCGCGCAACCCCACTTTTTTCAATTGACCAAACTTTTCTACATTTTCTACAAGTTGATAGGCGATTTCTCGCCGTAAGGTAAGCTGTTATCAGTTAGCTATGTATTTTGATTTTGTGTACTGGTCAGTAAATGACTGTAAGTATTGTCAGTAATTGCATTGAGGCAGTAATCAATGTGAATTAGAAAATAGCGATTTACTGATGACCGCTTCAGATACCCGAAGTATTAATTAAGTAACATTATTATTTTTATCAATTTTGTCATATAGTTATCGTATTATAAGCGACATTTCCATATATAGATACATGTATGGATGGATGCGGTTAGACTCCTCACGGGTCGGCTACTCAGGTGCGCGGGCGGGTACGGGTATCGAAAAATGCTCTACCCACCGGTCACTGGCATCGGTACCGGAGTTGGTTCTTGCAAATTAGAACCGGATTCTGTACCGGAGACGGTCAACTCTTCAAACCAAAGCTGAAAAAGCTAATGCAACTGCTATTCATGCATTTGTCATTGTAGATGCAAATATCACATTTATTAAATTTATAGTCATAATGCACTTAATTTACATGATTTACTTAAGTCCCTGAGCACTGGGTTAGTGATGTATATTTACCATCAATCATTGCTGTTGGAACGTTGTTATCACCCTGTTTATATATTTCCGGTAATAATTGCCATACAACACTTACGTAAAATTGCGTGTAACTACAGACCTTTTCATGCAAAATTACATGTAACTTGCGCAAATATCTACAATTACTACCTGCGTTACAACTATTGCGTGTAATCATTCAAACTATTACAAGCAAGGACAACTTAATCCATAATCTTCCACTCTTCGATTGAACGGGGTAACTCGAACTTAACTAGATTTTTAGAATTACAAGTTAATTTTCGCTAATACAATTCGTAAATTCTATAGCAGGTTTCTCAAGTGGATTGTGAAATCTCAAAGCAGGTGAAACCTACTTTTTCGATATCTAACTTGGTCTATAGACGGGAAAGACGATCTATAGTTCGGTAAGTAGCTATGCTTCCGCATGCAGCTGCGTAAGTCTAAAAGCGTTCGAGATATTTGGCTACCGTGCTATGCGAACTATGAACCGGACCCGAATTTTAAAAGATTGAGGAAACGAATAGCCTAAGTCTAAAATGAAGAAATCACTGATGAACACTTCAACCTATTTGTTTTTGGACAGAAATTGTTTCAGAAGACCAATGGTATAGATTATGGAGGCATAGGTGAAGTTTTTGTGTACACAGGGAATACATGTTCATTCCACATCAAGTTCCAAGTCCGCAAAACTATCATGACTTTTAAACGGTTCACTGCGTCAATATTAGAATAAGTCGGAACTCGGAACAGATAACGAGGTGAAAGCATGCGAGTATAATTTACTTTACTTTTCGATCTTCTATTAATCATGCGCTTTTCCTATATCAGCAGAGTTCCATTCTGCTGCAGATATTTATGGAGATCTACAAGATCAGCACAGTAGCGTGCCAAATATAGTTGACTATTTTTAAGTCGCAAAATATATTGACATTTTCTTCTTTACTAGTCCATTGCATGGGTTGCCACCAAAATAAATAAAAAAACGATAAAAGTTAACCTCTTGACGCCAGACCCCAAAATCAGTGTGCCACGCTATACTGTACACGGATAAAAATTTGAAAAATAAATGTAATATAACTCGATTCATTCAACATATAATAACATATTTATAGACAACCCAATTTTCTTTCTCTTTCTGTTTATGACAAGATGTAAAAATGTCTCTCATGCGCGAACCAGGTTTTTCATGGCATGTTTTGCACTCACACATTGAATCTCTACGAACTCAATTTTTGGAGAATGATCTGCATCTTTTTAGAGACCGCGCTTTGTTTCCAGCAGTGATTTTGTCCAACACATGAACTATAGGTGCTTCTGCCTGAAATTCGTGTCTGTGCCGTCTAATACCTACTTTCAGATTCTATGCCCGTCAGATAGGCCTATGCAACTGCCATATGGGTGAACTGCACAAATTGAATATTTACTTGCTTTTCTACGACAGCGAACAAAGTGAATGCCAACTTTCTTATTCCGAGTAGTGACCGCGTCTTGTTGCATCTGCTGGTGCCAGATGGTCGGAGACATGGAGGAAGATGGCCAAAGTAGTCTTGGAGATTGTGTTACCGAATGCAAACGGGTATACCAGAGAGCAAGTTTTGACTTTTTGTCCTTTCCCACCGTGGATCAAGACTGAGAATCTGGAAAAAGTGAAATTTTATCCAGAACTGGAGGTATCAGTAAGGAGAGAAGAAGGTGAAGAGAATGCGAATTTACGAATGGAAGCCACAGTTAGGACCTCACAGAAACGAGGCCTATTTGATATTGAAATGCAGTCGGATGGCTCAGTAAAGGATTTGAATAGAGCGGGAGCTGCGAACATCTATGTGAAGAACAGTGTAGCTGCGAGAGCTAAGGTCACAGCGTCAGCTGGAAAGATGGCATCTTCTTTTAAATCAGAGATGATTGCCATTGATCAGGCCTTGGAAGAGATTTTGAACTCAAATTCGCACATAATGGAGAAAGGAGAATTGAATACACTGATCATCTGCATGGATTCCCAGTCGGCGATAAGAGCACTTTCTAGTGGCACAGAAAACGTGACTGCAATGTGAAATTTGGAAACCTTGTTCTGTCTGACAGAATGAGTTAGTTTTTATTTTGTGTCGTCCCACTGTGTCATTAACAGGAACGAAGAGGTGGATGTAAACGCCAATTCGGCCGTGTCAGATGAAGGACGGGACAATACATTATCAAGCAATGAAGGCATCAATCAAGCGAGGAGTTAACCAGAAATGGAATGGAGAACTGAACAGGGCGACACATAGGTATCGCATCATGCAATGCAAGAGAAAGATGCCAAGAAACGATTGAAGCAGGAAGGAGACCACCCTCCTGGCACAACTAAGGTGTGGAAAGACAGAGTTGTTTGGGAGACACAGGAGAGACTTGGGACTTTTAAGCAATGATATTTGCAGATGGTGCAAATCAACGGCGGAATCCATTGAACACCTCATCGAAGAATGTCAAGATCTGACTTGACGGAAGCATGGTGTGCGACACTTGGTAGACCTGGACAGAAGCCCACGATCGAGTGTCACTTTTTTCTCGGAGCTCAACTAATGGAAGCGGGAGAAGAAAGGATGGTCGGTCACGTGACATAATGCCTACCATCTCGTGATTATGCATGTAGATATCGATAGCGTTTACCTTTAATAGTCTATTCGTTGATTTCCAGGAAGAATGCGAGTTTTACTGATTTCTCCAGCTTCGTGAATGGAGGACATTGAGTAAGCATCATTCTTGTCTTTGAACTTTACAAGGAGAATGTCATCTTACCGCATGTATTTCGATCAGATAGGCTGCTGAACTACATTTGACTTTTCTGCGGCACATAGAAAAAGATCATCTATTTCAATCATTCTAATTGCATGTGAACAAAATCTAGTTTTGAAATATCAAAAATTCAACCAATGTCACATGGATGACTGAAACAATATCCTTCCAACGCAAGTCAAAAAATGTTTGAGAACAATGAGAAGTCAGAATGTTTGAAAAAACTGCTCTGAGAACATAAAGAAACATTCTTCAAAATTCCTATGCAGATTAAAATCTGCACATTACAAATATACAAACACAACATACCCTGTGCGTCCCCGAGGAATTTTTTATGCCGGACGTCATACGTTCCCGGCGCCAAGGGGTTTAAAGAAAGGTTGTTTTCACATAAACAAAAGGATTAAAAGGTAATTTTGTTTATCTCGAACATGCAGAAAATGTACATTGCACCCATTTCAAGCTCAGCTATCGATAATTATTTCTTGGATCACACGCGTACAATTTATACTTGACTGAAATGTATTTCATGAGTTAACAAGCGCCTTTTCAGCACCAACTATTGAGTCACATTGCAGTAGTATGGAGGATGGAACAAATGTGCAAGGCCTCAAAATCCTCGCCGGCACTTACCCTCCCAAAAGCATGAAAACGAAGCTTGCAAGTCAATATATAGTGAGGATTTATGATTACAACTTTCTCTCCACCTCCCTTTAAATAAATTGCATTTTTAGCATTTCATCAAACAAGCTGTGATCTTTATTCAGCATCATGACGGTGATCGTCGGTCCTCATCAATTTCATAAGACAATTATCGATCGGCAAATTTAATATTAAATTCGTAGGATTGAGTGATATACTTGACTCAATCCAAGTAAGATTTGAAGCATTTGGCCTATCATTGGATAGCTAATCAATTGAACATCTCCATTTTAACTTCTAAACGATTTCGTTTCAATGCATCCACAATTTTTCGATTTAAAAATACGTCGCTTTATATCTTTTATCTCATCCAACAAAAATTTCAATTTCAAAATTATACTATACTTCTTATAAACTGTCTAGGAGCACCATTTCAAATTTCAATTCCCTCTGATTAATAGCTCTCTAAGAATTCATTTATTCAAACTATTTGTTCGTTCTTTAAAAATCTTAAGCAGTTGACATGGCATGGATTAATGTGCTTTTGATGCATCAATACAAAATTAAAACGATTTAAAACAAGTGAATTATACTGCATGCAAGTTTGTACCAACAGAAAAATTAAGTAAGTAAACTTTGCGTTTTTGATTGAAACAGATTAAAACTACTTTCAAGATTTTCTTAATTTTGTTAAGAGCATAATGGGTTAAATAGTCCCTATTAATCAACTTAGCAAAAATTTAACATTTCGGTCAGCATTGTCCATTCCTCCCGTAACAATATTTGTTGACTGATGGTATTTGCCGGCATCACTAACTTACGTAGTCCATCAAATTCATCCGACCCCACAAGAAGATTATGTTAAAGCATGACTGAAGCAAACATCAAGCAATCTTCGACCCTCACCAACATCAGTGTCATTTCCACAAGTCAACGGAACGTAAACAGGAATTCGTAAATGTTCAGAAATAAATTAAACATTGCTTGTATATTTATGACATTATATTGAAAATTCAATTAGATGAATGTCAAGGCGAGCATTGAGATGGATAATTAAAACGACAATATATTGCGCATCTGAGACTAATAAATACCAGTGAAGAATGAATTATTTGTGAAATTGTCACGATAATCATGTTCACGGATATTAGCATTTAGATTTCTCAGAAGCTTAAATAAATACTGCGAAATCTCTTTCAAGACAGCATGAAACACGAAAGTTTGTCATAATAAAGCTTCATAGTGAAAATTGAAGAAATCACAAAATTGAAACAAGAAGATACAAACAATGATGTTCATAACAAAAGTTATTAGTGTCCGGCGGTTAACTGAAAACTGAGCTGAAACGTCGGTTATTCAAAAAACTGAAAAAGACAGAAAAATTCAGAAGTTAGATTTTAATTTTTTGCAAGTTAAATTTTCCAGCACACATAATATTTGATATAATGAATGACATATTCTTTGGTATTGGATTCATCCTTACATACTACCTTTATGAATGTCCCAAAAATTCCCTGTTGTAAGTGAACACGATTTAGTCTGCCAAGTCTAGACTTGCGTTGATCTCATGCAGCAATTTCATTTGCTGCCAACAAGGTGGTGGATCTGTCATGGTGTGGGGAGGCATCTGTTCTGACTGTCGAAGCACTGATAGTTCTGCCAAGCTCCCTATTAATGAACTTCTCCATCGAATTTTTTTTGAAGAAAACCTTTTTCCATGGGCCGAGGACCTTCTTGGACCTCGCGAGACGGCATGGTGACTGCAGGATGACAGTTCCAAGAGGAAACTGGAATATGACGGATAGAATGGCCAGTCCGAAGCCATGATCTGAACCCAATTGAACACCCACCCGTTGCCAGTCTTGCAGAATTAGCAAAAGCTCTACAACAAGAATGGGATGCAGTGTCAGAAGGCACTATTCAGAATCTCATTTTGAGCATGCCACGAAGACTGCGGCAAGTTACTTTCTTCCATTATGTCTCTTTCGTTATCAAAATCCATTCCGATCGCAGACACTTCTTATTGGGACTCTCCATTCACGATTTATTTTGCTGCTCGCATGATGAGGGTGTGTTTTGATATTTGCTTGTTTGTCTCTATGATGTCTTCTTAAGTATAGATAGAGATAAAGACATTAAGGCAGCTACGTTAATTAAAGCTGCTTCAGAGATATCGAGAAGCACGTAATGCTAATAGTAAATGTCAAGATGGCACTGAAAATGTTAATTTCAAAATCTTCTAATTTGCATCAAAATTTTACAATGCTAAAAGTTGAACTCAAAAAAATTGCCTGTAATGTCAATATGAAAGCGTTCTTCGGCTAATCATCGCATCAGAATGACTTCTACATGTCATGACACAGCTCGTGTTATGCCGACCATGTTGTGCCACATGCTATGCCGACAGCCGACGGCAGCCCGTTTAAAATGTATGTGTTTTCTCTAATTTGGACTCAACAATTCCAAGGAACATTATTTTTGAAAAGTGAAGCCTGAAATGACAATTTCAGGGAAATACCCAACGGCAGTCAAGATTTCGTGACTGTAATCGAACAGGAATTGTCCCTAAATTCAAGAAAGAAAAGAGTTAGAAAATACGCGGCCATGTTTTATGGCCAATATATCGCAAAGTATTAAAAAAAATTGAATGTCCAACAAAACTTGGTTCTTTCCAACTCAACATAATTATGTCAAACCGAGGCATCTTCACAACAATGGTCCAATATACATTCCTGTGACGGTATCTAGATGGAGGAGATGAGTCAGAACTCTTCTTTGGAACTGGAACCACGGAAGCTGCCTTCCAATAAGAGAACTCACCGGTGGATGCATATCCACTGAACAGTTTGGATAAAAGTGAAGAAAGTTTCTTGAAGACCGAAACGGGAATGCCATCTGGTTCACTAGACTTAGAACTATAGAGACCTGCGATGATCTTCTTGACGAAGGAGGTGACTGAAGGAGGCTAAAGTGTCTCATCAGTGTGTGTGGGAGTTGGAGGTGGAATTCTACCAACGTCACCAACGGTGCTGTCACGCTTGTACCTATGGAAATAGTGGTGACGCTGACAGATTGACCACTGACGTTTCTAAGTTGCCATCTCTTCCATGCCCGAGAGGCGAATCGCTCATTCGAATTCCCCTTTCTGCTGCTGCGATGATCAGATTTTGAAAAGAGTTTGATATTTTACACAGTAGTAGTTGGACTGCAGCCATGTACCCTCTTTTTGCTAGTACAGCGACTGGTGAAAGATGCCATGATTGTTCTTAGCTATAAAAATGATATACTTGATATACATATTTTATATAATGAATATGGCGCAGAAACTGTGGGAGTTCAATGCCAATTAGGCAACAGACAGACATAATGCAGGGCAGGTTATTCAGCAAATTGTCAATGAAGTTCTATCTACCTAGAATAGTTGAATTCATTGCATTCGCAATACGGGAAGGAAGTTGCTCCAACCTTAGATCACCGCAATGGGTTAGGCGCGTTTACAAATATTTCTATTCAATCAATAAGTAGTTGCAGGACTGCTCGTTATACCTTGTCTTCTACGTATTGTATGATTCTATACAATTGCAAAACATTTTGAAATTGAGCTTTAGCCTATGCAAATTTGCGATCTATCGCTTGAGAGAATGCATGCATGTGCAACTACTTCTATCTCTGATCTTTGACGAAATAATACATCCCAACATCAGAAATACAATTTTTGTGTTGTGGGAAATGATTTCCGACGGTGTTCGATTACGAATTTTGATTACAAATGCTGCAGATCGCAACCAAATATTTGATACGCTCTTTCTGCATTTTGGCAGATCATGAGAAGTGGTGACATTTTGAGAATCGATATTTCTATTGTACAATTAATGCAATTATTAATTTTAGATATTATTTCACTGATCAGAAAACAAATATATATGATATAATATAAATTGATTAATAGTAAGCATTGATATCAATATTTAGACAAAACTAATAAATAGTTAACTAATAACAACATAGCAAGCAATCAATATACCCTTTAATTGTTGCTAAGCTAATAGGACCGTAATAGCAGCACTTCATAACTGAAACCTTTTCTCAGCATTGCTCTGACAACCTGGAACTGTTGTTAGAATAAATACGCAAAATATTAATGAGAACAAAAGAACAGAGATCAAGTTCAACAGAAGGCATCTGGAATCTGATACATTACTTCACTTCAGCATTGGAACTCTGAAATGGAAGCCCAATTAACTAATCGCTCCGCGATCATGTGATGGAAGTTTCACGAAGAATTCACTAATGCTTACGTAAAATCTCAGCATTTTCACTCTTTGATCTAAAATAAGCTATTACGCACTCAATTCTGAAATATTTTCATTGAATTTCTTCATTAATTTAGGCAATTTAGCTGATGGTTGGAGGCAAAATTTCTCTGGTGATTTCCTTCATTTCCATTCCATCACCTTTTCAGAAACTCATGACAAATAACAATGCTGCGAATCACCATTATGAATTCGATTTTTACAACTTAAAGAAAAAGGTAAAAGTAAATCCACACGGCGGGAAATAATAAGAAGGGAATCAAGTTTAATGACTCAAGTCATTAAATATGACATTTGTAGAGCTATGTGTCTCAGTCATGACAAGTTTTGAAGAATGATTTTCAAAACAAGCTAGATAAAGGTCAATCAAAAAATAATCTGCTTGCATAGTTTAAAGAATAGGTCGCTCTATCGACAATCAAGTTTCTTGTGAAATTCGAGAAGTTTAAATCTTTGTCTGACTCAATGGTATCATCGTTGTATGATACCATACCACTTGTATCTGATTGATTTTGTCTGAGTCAGTTGCATCAAGTTCAACAAATACTAATACAATTCTAAATTTACGCGAGAGCAACGTACTAAATGCATGTATAGGCCTATAGGCCAATTGATAGGCGTGGTCAGTCACGTTGCGAAGAGATAACGTCACTCACCATGAGAATCGTGACCGACCAGTGTTAATGCAGTCGAATCCTTACGTAAAATAGGAAATAATCGATAGATCGCCACTATGCTTTTGGGCAATAAGTACTATTCCTGACACACATATTGACTGTAAATAATAGAAAACTATTGCTTCTTACGTAATTGGCAGACGAATTTATACGGTTTGGAACGTGACTGATGCGCGGATTGGGTCATAAGTTTTCCATAGACATAAAAGGATATTTTCGATGACTTTCAGGTACATAGGAATTTGGTAACGGTTTCAAGACTGAGGCTGGGAACGAGACCAAATTTGCTGCCTATTTTCAAAACTTTTAATTTCATGTGCCCTTAAAGATGCATACGCCATTCGACAGCGAGTATTATGAATATCTTAAAATCTTTCGCAAAATCAATATTCACACAATACATTTAAAGTCACTTATATGCACAAGGGTTGTTGTTTTCTTTCTGCGCCCCGTACGCAGTAACAGCCAAAGGTACTTACCTCCTTCCCAGCTCGCTACATTTGTCATCATTCTCCTGCCTGGTGCTTGAGTTGCTTGGCTGCTTCCAGACAACGCTCTGAGACAGAACTCGAACCAGAAATTGCTTGTCCTAGCAGTCGCTATTATTGAATAACCCAAAAAAGTGCAGCATCGGTGTCCAGAGGCAGGCAAATGAAAAGAGCTACCTGAGCCTTTTCTATAATTGTTTTCCTTTACTCCTTCAAGACTTATGCTGTGTAGCGTCATAAACCAGTATTAATATTCCTCTTCCAACTCATGCCACTATATTTCTACATGTAGAGCTGATAGCCATGCAATGGAATTAAATAAGCGATAGATCAAATTGCCATGCAAAATATGTGCGGCTGATAGGATTTTCAGGCAGGTACATGTCATTTTCGAATACTATGCTTCATGTGTGCACAAAAAACTATATTTTAGTCTCAATCGCTGACAGCAAAATTCATCGATTGGTTTGACATGTCAATCCAATGTAATTGGTCTATGTTGCAATGATCTATATATGAGCTCACTAAGTGCAGTGTTAGAAGTGGCAGCATGAGACTGACAAACTGAAAATGTAACTTGCAACCTTATTTATTTATTTTTCTATGCAAGCATCAAAGTACTTGACTGAGAGTAACATTCTAAATAAGACGTAGCTTTGCATGTAAATGCTGTCTCAGGGCAACAAATTCATAATTGCTGTTTTACTGCGTAATTAACGTTATTAATGAATGAAAAAAGCAATGCTTATTGATTAATATTCGTTCTGCTGTTCTAATGTGTCATTGCAGGCCTACATTGATATTATTGCTATGGCGGCATAGTTAACCCTGCGACAAGATGCAAAATAACTACCGACGTCATGCAGCTAAGCTTAGCTGTAGGCCCTATGAAGTCGCTCGAGAGACTTGGCGGGTCAAACTAGGACTATCAAGATAGGCATGCTCTGCATTCTTGCTAAACACTCAGCAGAGAGTTGGATAAATAACTCGGTTACATGGAAGAAAGGCGCTAGCCTAGTGTGCTTCCGAGTATAAAGAAGGTTGATTAATTAATATGTCTTTTACCTTGATAAACATTTACGCTTGCAATTCAATATGTATTTCCTCAACCTTCGCCCCTTCGAGCTGCTTCGCCCTTAGTCTCCCCGTCTCCCGACTTGAAGGTCACATTTGAATGAATAATGTAGCCTTGGCTACCAGCTGCAAGCTTAAGCAGATGTCAAAATGCAAACATCTTGAATTTTTTGCTAATTTATTTAGATTACACAAATTCACAAAAGCGAGACAAGATGGCCAAACTTCGCAATTTTAGAAAAGCCATTCGTAAAGTTCGGTATTCATCTTTGAGATCAGACATAAATCAAAGTCATGCAAGTGAAGTTTTGCGTTAGCTAGAAAAGTAGATAGAATTAAGTATTTGTTCTTCATCATCTTTATTGCTAGGGCCTCTCTTGCTCTCTTAGTGACATACTGTAAGAATGATTAATGTAATACTTGGTGCAACAAACAGCACATAGGGCCTAAATATCGGATAACGAAGACAATAGATAATCGATAAATGCAAATCAGCGACCAATAGAGCAATTATCGAGATCCAAACAGATACAAGTCAGAACGTTGGATAATACAGCAAATAGGAAAAATAATGTCATTAAAAACGAATGCACAAAAAATAAATAAGTGTATAGATAAGTCTAGAAATGAACCAAACTAACTATAAAACCAAATTAAAAACCTAAGAATGTACAATGATATGCAATATGCATAAGTAATGAAGTAAGTAGTAGGACTAATTCAGCTAAATATAAATGATAAAAATCGAACAATAAAATAAACAAATAAATAAATAAATTACAAAAAAACTTAAAAATTAAAGAAAAAAAGAATGATGTATAATAATAGTATTGTTAACACACAGGACGGAACAAAAGGAAAAGAAAACAGAACTACAGCTCAATAAGTTACAACAACCTGAGTATAGACAATCCATCTTTTTTTGCAATGGACAAATTCAACTATTGAGAGCAAAAACTACATGTGTAAGTTAACACGGCTGAAAATTTGGAATTGAGAGGACTCTTCAAACAAGAGTCACCCAGACAAATCGGCAAGGGCGAGAAACACATATAGTTCAACTGGAACGCATGTTCAACCACTCTGCGATGAACATCATCTTAAACATCAGTGACTGGTGCTGAAGTCTGAGAATCCTTACAGGTAAGAGAATGTGCTGTCTTGACTGACAGTTGGCGGTTACTTCACGGTCGGACCAAATCTGTTTGTCTCTGCGTTCGGTAAATATGATGGAGAGTTTCTCCAACCCGCCCGGGCCGCACACACAGAGAGCGCGCGCATTATAGACCTGGTCCACTGCCGTGAGCGTCAACCTTCACTTTCTCGTAGAAACAATAGACAGTGTGAAGCAGTTACAGAAACATTTGTCAGTTGATCACAGGGGACGATTTCTCCTCCTCCTTCACCTACTCAGAGTAGCAGCAGGCGAAATCGTTATTCGTTCTCTCTCCTTACTGCTTCTATCGTTGTGTTATTTATGAGACGCGTTCACTAATGAGTCGCCATATGGCCACTTCGGGACTCAATTCTCCGCGGCACGGAAATATCTCCGCCAGAGTGGACGGAGGGCGTCATCGAGGACTTCAACTGCCCAATTTGCCATCTAACACAGTCTCAAGTCAACGCAAACTCCCTGCTATCACCTCCGCCACTCCACGGCGCAGAAAGAAGAAGAAGGTCGCTCCGCTGGCAGCTTCAGTGAATCACAAACTCGGAAAGCCCAACAACAATCTTCTTCAAACAGTCAGTGAAGCTAATTCTCCTCAAGGTGCCGCTGGCGCGGACTGGGACGAAGTTGACGGTGCTGTGATATCTCCTGATTTGTTTGCTGCACCTACCTCATGTGACATCGATCCTTCCCTACCGCCCCTCTTTTCTGCTTCTCCATCGCCCACGGGAGGAGGTGGAATTGAATTTCCTCTTCCACCACCTGCGGGATACACCCCAAGATCTCGACACCATCGGGGATCCAGCGGTGAGACGGGACCATTGTTTGAGAAGAGAAAAGATCCTCTGTTGCATCACCGTGCCAGTGCTGCCCATCGGCAAATTATCCATGAAGTGCGGCATCAACAGCGTCAAGACCGATTGATAGCAGAACAAAGAAAACAGCATTTACGTCTTATGGATGCCTCCTGTATTTTGGAAGAAGTTGGGGAAAATGAGGATGATGAGGACTATGATATCACACCTCCAATACCTCAGATTCCGCCGTCGTCTCTACCTGTTACTCACGAAAATGATCAAACTCCTGATTTTTCGATAGAACCCTCAGACCGCCGTGAGAAAGCCCGTCAGCGATGGAATATTATCCGAGATAAACTGGAAGAAGTTCACGACGAAAGGACAAATACTCAGACTGCAAAGGGTTGGAACATGTTTGTGAAGCATGTCCAAGCTATGTCAGATATGGAGAAAGCAAGACATGACTTATATTCTCGGTATGGTGTCGTTGGGAGGGGGGCTGGTTATAACGGCAGCTCCTCGCCTCTTCTGAGGACATTTCAAAGGTTAGATAATTCCTCTGGTGGTGGACCGAGACGCAGTGCCAGATTAAGGTACATACCAGAAGACGAGACGCCCAGACTTAATTCTGTGAATCTCTGATTCTTGGTGCCGAAATACAGCGATCTCTTTTACAAATTGCATTTTATTCCTGAATATCTGTAATATCTTTATGAAGACATGCAAATTAACAGCCCATGATCTTATAATTGAGGTATATAGTTATGATGTTTGTAAATCACTTGATCTAAATATAAGATAATTGCTTAATTATTAATGAACATATGAACATGTTATGTGACATTTTCATCATTTTAGATTTATTCTAGAATCCATGAATGATGTGAAAATGTTAATGTTATAGTTGAAAAAATACTCGCTCAATTTTGTTGTCAATTGATGGTTTAGTGCAGTTAAGAGGTATAATTTCCCATAAAAATCATAAAAAGCAAAAATATAAGCTTCCACTATAACAAGTAATTAGTTGAAAATGATTATTACATTGCTTGCAACATCTCCGATATTTCAGGTGATTATTTCACTATTTCAGCTTTATACCAGCATAAATGTTATTATGAATCATGGTTATGGGTATCTAAATTTCACGAAATATTAATCTACATACTTACAATTTATTACATTTATCTTGGAGCTATATCTCACAAATTTGCAACTCAAATGTAAAAGCTAAATAAAAAGCGTCAATGACTTAAATAATTATTGTCAGCCCAAGATTCACATTTGTGCGAAACGCCTTTCCTTAATTCTAAAATATTTAAGATTAAGTTTGCTTTTGCATTGTCTCATCTAATCTCTCCGTATACAGCAGCTTTCTGTCTATGCTGTAGTTTATTCTTCTATCAATGTTCATCCATGATTCTATTTGATTCATTTTCATAACTGATCTTAAATTCACCCATCCCCAAGTATATTATTTGTTGGCTTAAAGTGGAAATAGTGGAAGGTTACATTTTTGCTTTTTGTGATTTTTCATTACATGTTTCAAGCCACACAAGGTTGAACTAATTTTAATGGGAAATAATACTTCTTAACTACACTAGCCTATCAATTGACAAGAAAATTGAGCGAGTATTGTAAATAATGCTGAAAACGTGCACTATTTTATTTGTCTCTTTTTATGTGTCACTTTATTTTTATTTTGTCAATGGAATAGGTATCCGAACAAATTTCATATTTCAGCTACACCATCAACTTTTCACATCATTTATGCATTCTAGAATAAATCTAGAATAATAGAAAATGTCATATCACATGCTCCAAAGACTGGAATCATAATTAAAGGAATCACCAAATTGAAAACTTGACCATATAGCAGTTAAAAAATCATCATCAGGTTGTTGTAATCAATATGAAGCCAATAGGTACTACATTTATGCGTTCGCTTAAAACTTATGACAAATAAATGTGTATATGCTTTAATAGATTACAATTTATTAATGTTAATAATCACATAGAGAGTGGAAAGCTTTAGCACAGAACTTGACAAAACATGCTGACATTTTAGAGGAATGCTATCTAGGAAATATTTAATGTGAAATATCTTGTAAAAATCTAAAGAAATGAATTCTTCCGAGTATTATTATTGATGACAGAGATGCACACGCTATCTAAAGTTCACTGACATTTTTTGGATGTTCAATTGCTTTCTTGATACTTTTCAAAGTTAATTCCTATAATAATTGAAATAAAGAAAAGTCTCGGTTCAAAGCTGTGAATTGGAGATACTTTGCTATGAATTTCAATGTGCGTCAAAGCCTATTAAAATTGGCAATTAATCATTGATTTTGCAGAGAATGTGATAAAAGTGAATATAAGCACTATCATGTCTTTCCTTATAAAGGGAATATTCGAGAGACAAGGTTGAATTCAAAATGTGATGAATGTATTTTGGAACGAATGGCAAACGTCACTTATGATCTTTACTCAATCTCTCTCAAATATTCTGAAGCTTCTAAACTACTTATATGTTTCATGTGATAATTTCAAAATAGATTTTCCTGTTCTCATGACAATTAATTAACAGACAATTGGTTTTGAACTGTTACAAATTATACTCTGGTTTTCGAATTCCCAAGGTAGTTCTTTAATTCCATTCCCTTCATTCCATACTTTGACATTCTCCTTTTACTCTTTGCTGCATCGACTTATGTCATGATTATTATCCTGCCATTTAAATCTCACGCGTATATTGTGAAGAACGATTTAGGCTACTATGCACTATTGCAATTTACATTGAAGTTTCTCTTCAGTTTTAAGAACCGCACTGGCAATATTATTGTAAATCTGGAACCTCGAATTGTAAATTGGCTTACTTGAATTGGAACAGCTAATTTTAGAAAGACTACAGTATTATGATGACAGTCAATATCATATAAATCGCAGCAAAGAAATCTCTGCGACATGAGGAATAGTGAAAACAGCAATCGCAAGCGTTCTACTTTAGTAGCACACCGACGATTTCTTTTCTGGACTCTTTATTTGTTATAACGACAAAGTCTGTAATAAAATCACTATCAAAGACTTATACAGCATCAAAGAAAATCAGACAATGTTTTAATTAAGTAGCCTGGAGAATGACTTTTCAAAAGCTTCTTGAAACACTAAAAGAGGTAGACCTATTCACACCGCCAGTTTTGTGGATGGGATTTCCAAAACGTTAGACCCAAAACTGCAAATGCATTTTGAGTCGCATGACGTTTAGAAATCGGCTGACAGAAGAATGGAGTTTGGTGCAAACACAGTAAAACATCTGATGATCTAGAATCAAGGAATTAGATTAATGTTAGCAAGCAAAGTGGTGCATACACATTTATGCACCATGTAACAAATCTTTAATGGAATCCCTTTATGGATTGGCAACAAATTTGAAGCATAAATAACATGAGAATTAGGTTCACGACGATAACGCGCAAGCGCTTCGCATTCGTTGAAGTCTTTAAATACAACGGGAAGTGCAAAGCTCAAAACTGAATTATAAATCAAATCGAGAAAAAACATAACATTAATAATGTTCTCCTTTGCAGCCGCTACATTGACTTAATTTCATTCTAGGAACCCCTATGGAAAATTTTTCTGTTAAATGCATAATATGATAAACACTGGATCATGCATGTTTGAGTATAACAATCCGCTGTTTATAGGAATTTCCAAGTCTAATGCGGAAAAGTTAGAACGTATCAGGAAGAGATGTCATCGTATTATCTGCTCCTACGAATGCTCTTGCAATATTTTGCCCCCACTTAGTACTCGTCGCGAAGCCTCGGCCATTAAGTTATTCAAAAAAAATGTTGGATCCTAATCATCTACTACATCACCTCATGCCGCCATTTTCGCCATCAGGGAAACGAGTTTCGTTGCCCATTAGTAATACTCGCCGCCGGGAGAAGACATTTATTCCCACAACTGCAAAGTTATTCAATCAACTTTTCTGACTTTGACTTTTTTTCTTGTCAAATACATGTGAGCCTGACATCATATTTGCTCCGAACTGTACGATTATCATTTCTTTGAATAAACAATTATTATTATTATGCATGAAATCCAAGATGAACATCAAGCTTCGAGAAATGTCTACAGAATTACAACCAACTTTCCGAATTCACGCATTGCGGTGGAAGAATACTGACACTTTGAAAGATTACAATCTTAAAATAATTAACGGAACTCCCTCTTCATAAAGTGAAGTTTACAAGTTGCAGAGTTTATAGAGGCATCTTTCAATTTATAGGTTGCAAGCACTCATAAAATCAAATTTACAGAAAAGCGGCATTTACAATGTACAGTCTACAGGTACCTTAGAAAAGAACCAATTCAGTTGATAAAAAGACTGATATTTGCGAATCACAAAGCTTATTAGATGATATACTATGGAACACATCTTTAGAATGCAGGTGGCATCAACTTTGAAGTGACTGCCACCACGAAAAATATGCGAACAACCCAGAAAACTGCTTTTGAAAAACGTTGTGCGTGAAATTTATGCAGATTTCAATGCAGTGAAATATTAATATTAGCAGTGTTGTAAAAGTTGACCTGATATCATTTTTCTGCTACAGAAATAAGAGCACAAATGTTTCACAAAAGATTGCTACAGAGCGCTCAGTTTTATTGGTTGGATAGCTGGTTTTGACACTTGACAGATCAAACTTTAGAATAGTAATTGCAAACGAATACAAAGGAATTTTGCTGCATAGAAGACTCAAATGTCATAGTTAATTTTATGGTTCCTTTTCACAACACAGCACTTTTAGTAGAGCAATTATAGGGTACTTAATCTTAACTAGCGATCCTACATAGCATAATTGCCAAGGTAACTGTCATGTCTCTGATAGCGAGGAAAAGACAACAATTCTTGCTAATAGAAACAATCCATTTTGCACAATTCTGACATCGCGATTGTATTTGGCTAATTATATTCTCAATTACTTTTCTCATTCTTAAGAAAGTGCCTGAAAAAGCATTCTATAGATAAAAAAGAATAAACAGGCCTTGTATGTGTTACTTTTATTAAGTGAAAGCATAGTACCCTGGATAAAATTGGATTTGTCAGCTAACAGCTGATTCTCAGTGAATATGCTAATTATCTTGGATTAATCCTGAAAAATCAATAGTCCGGGAGCTAGCGTGAAGTTGTGCAGGGAACGAGGTAGTACATAAAACTTTCACATAGCATAGTACACCTCTAACCTACTGCAAAACTTCGCGTCTGCCGGATCAGATCATTTGCTTTTAAGAAATAGAGAGGATAACAAAATCCTATGTATTTCCAAAGGTAAAATTGTGACATTTAAGGTGTTGACTCCATTTTTTCGAATTTTTGCTCATAAAAGTTACACAAATTGGTATTTTGTTAAACTGGTCATTAGAAATCATCTACAGATCATGATCTTTCAAATGAGTTATCATTCAGTGACAGAGGATGAAATAAAGTGTACAAACAGACACTTTTCGTTGGTGTAACTGCAAATTTTAACATAGAAATTTCAGGAAAATTGTTGATATTACTTTAACGAAAAGTGTCTGTTTGTACACTTTACTTCATCCTCTGTCACTGAATGATGACTCATTTGAAAGATCATGATCTGTAGATGATTTCTATAATAACCAGTTCAACAAAATACCAATTTGTGTAACTTTTATGAGCAAAAATTCGAAAACATGGAGTCAACACCTTAAATGTCACAATTTTACCATTGGGAATACATAGGATTTTGTTATCCTCTCTATTTCTTAAAAGCAAATGATCTGATCCGGCAGACGCGAAGTTTTGCAGTAGGTTAGAGGTGTACTATGCTATGTGAAAGTTTTATGTACTACCTCGTTCCCTGCACAACTTCACGCTAGCTCCCGGACTACAAGGATTTCCATCCAATTTCAGTCAAGATGCTTAGAAAACATGTTTTCACATCTACATGAGATGAATTCTTGAAGGACAATTGCATAATAAGTTAGTAAATTAAGAATGTGGTTTCTATTTGACATTCCAAGAAATTAGTGACCCTCATTCCCATGCGCAGTACGGCAAATCATTATTGAAATCATTTCAAAATACATGTATTGCATCATCCTAGCAAAATAGTTCGATCTGTGGCTAAACAAATGGCAAATAAAGCTGCTAATGATATGGAGGAAGATATCAAAGGTTCATATTATCTCTCAATTAATTCTCACATCCCTTATTGTCCCTGCTTCTCACATCCGCTCTTGACTTTGAATAGAAGGCAGTAATATATCAACAGCTGAGAAAATAAGCTGAAGTTTAGAAAATATCCTTGGGCATTAAGGCAAGAGCCCAATAACGGCCAATTTTGATGTTCGCCGAAATTAAGACATCGACATTGGAGGTGGATGCCAAAACAGTAACCACTAAACTGCGAAGCATTCGGCACTCTATCGCTGACTCTAAAGCATGTTATTTAATTTGTTTAACTACTAACTTTCTACATTTTCTTGTCCTTCTGGTTTCATAGAGCACCTATTTCCCCTTATTGTTAGTTACTTCATTTTAACTTTTCGTGCACTTTTAGAGTGATAAATTTAGTACACCGATGCCCTAGCACTGTCAAATGTCAATCCCATATACCTGAACAAATTATAAAATGATCATATTTGCTTTTACTTTGGTAGGGTATTTCGTGTTTCTAATTCCTTCATGATGAGAACTATACATGCACATGTAGGCCCATGTTGTGTCAAGCACGTTGATGCCGCTTTGCTAGCTCAATGAATCAGCCTGAAAGATCGAAATGCAGCGCATATTTATCAAAAATCTGAGACACATTCAGGTTACCCAAAGGTTATTCAATTTAGTTACACAATTTAATACGTAATAATAATGTCATTTATTTTATGACATTGGCCCTAGTAATGAGAATCGTAAGGACATACAACATTAGAACTGAAAATGAATTTTCAGTAAAAAGTAATCAAAAACAATTTGAGGAAGGAAGTTCTAAAAGATAGCTGTTACGTCGTCGGTCATCTCATGGACAAAAGCCATTGTTGGCTTTAGTCAAGAAATAATCGCGTTGCAATCTGGCGGTGAATCTTGGTAGACATTACTTTCTACTGCAGCTTCCGTGGGGCGAGATGATGATGGGAATGACTCTCGTCATGTGTCAGGTCAGTGAAAAGCTTAAAGCCTTGAACAGTTCGATGGTAATTAAGCGGAACAAAGTTAGAGCATTGACAAAGCGGTCCACAACTTATTTTATGAGCCTTCTTCTGAACTCCTTCTAGGGAGAAATACCCAACTGATGGCCCTTTACCATCTTAAAAAGCGTTACACAGGCATGTGAGTTTTGAACAATCATTCTCCGTCATCACCCGTACGAACAGAACTCGCATTGCAGAATCAGTCTTCACAGTTTCTTATGATGCAGATATCTTATTAAACAATGATACCAACTCTTTCCCATTGTTTTTGAAGTTGTGAATTATATACCTAAGTTCTTTTATTGTGGTCATTTGTCCCGTTTTACTATATAAGCCATTGAAGATGAAGACGAGAGTCTTTGAAATTGTTTGAATTAAATGAGTCTCAATGAAAGAACTTTTCTATCGTCAAGAAGATCGGAATTTATCTAAGAATATAATGATACAAAAATCTCGGTGTAGGCCACACCACCATACTACAAAGATAAAACTGATTGCTCCATCGTAGGAGATAGCGTAAAGATGGTTTTTCAATTATTCTACTTGTCTCTTTCTTTCTTCTAAGTTAAAAATATAACAATTGACAAATTGATTTTTGTAAAAGGCATTAAGTTCATACAGGACACCAAAAATTCAATTCCAGGCAACGTCTTATTCATTAAAATTGACATCAAGCTTAAAATTATTCCATCTATTGTCTTTCATCTTCTGCTCATGCCTTATCTCCTGTCTTTCTGCTCTACGCATTGTTTTAAACCATAAGTCATTATCACTTCTTCACTGCAGTTCACTGTCATCTAAAATCAAATTTCCTTTCAATTAACTCTCGCGGGCATCTGTGAAAGAAAGTAATACTTTTGTTACAAGCAGAACACACGGTGTAACGAAGTGAAACAAGTATTGTACAAAACGAAAGCGAGAAGAATGCAGTCTACCGTAAATTTTAAACAAACACATTGAATTATAAATTCATGTAAGATAATGAATATGATGCACCCACTGCGACAATGAGATCTTCTGACAGCTGACAGATAAAGCGCTGTAAAATACTTGTTGATCGTTTGGTTTGACATCTGTCTTCAATTAAGAAAAAATGAGTGAGGTAGTGCGCGGAAAATTATTATGAAGTTGCGTTAAATAGAATGTGAAGATGGCATTACTCTCAACTTAGGCTAAACGCGAAGTATTTTGAATCAATTAATTAGGGAGACAGATTCGAAGCGGCTATATAGTAACTCAATCATCAAAAATATATGTTAGTAGATTGTTTTTGTTCTCACCACTTGATTTTTTTTCCTTTCAGGGTCTCGGCATGTATAGATTAGTAGATTATTAGATTGACTGCTAGAAATCTTCAGCTATAATTCAGTAAATTAGTCAATCTAATTTTGTGATTGGTTGGCAGTCGTAAAAGTCAATAATTGTACAAAAACAACATATCACAATCAATATAATCCCAAATCACAATTTCATAGTCAATAATAACTCCACCAGTAACTTTTGCCGTGTTGAAAAACTCACTTCATTAAGTAACTCCCCTCTTAGAGGCCGTGGAGCTATTGCGCAAACGCCTTTTCCGACATTTTGATCCGTAATCTTCTCATCAACCTCCCTACCGATTGTGTAATCGTCGCAATCCCCGCAAGTGTTTTGCTCTATGATGCACTGTAGATGCATATAGTATTCAAAAGTTTGCAGCGATGACTTCTGTCAGAACATTGAAACATCCATTAGACATAAATCTTAGAGGCTGGATGAAAATGCTTCCCAATCGAATCATGTTGAGCAGAAAATATATGAAATCTAAATTATAACAGCTTACATGTGCAATGTTCATTGATTATCGACATTCCAATTTTACTTCTTAAATTATTTTTGTTGCACGACATCCATATTTCGATGCAACTCATCTACTTCAGAATAATGCTGTATTTTAATAGTATGACGACATTGTCTTCATTTTAACTCCATTATCTGCAAATCTTTTACTTATTAGTTGTGAGAGCTGAGAAGCCAAAACTATGCAGCCAGATTATTGATGTCGCTAATTCGTTTTATTTTACGCCAGAATGAATCAAAAAATGAATTCGACATTGCAAGAAGAGCTTTACTTTAAATAATTTTATTGCTGATCCTTTAAAGGAAATCTCATGTAAATGCACCGTATGTAGTTCATACTTATAATTTCTTACCAATATTTAACTTTTTTCCTCCATTGCTGTAAACTGCAAACATACAGATTGAAAATCATAAACTATGCACAAATAATGAATGCTGTTCGCATGAACTTCATCAATTATGCAAATCAAGCCATTTTCTCCTGTTTGCTGTTTGATCGGTGTTCAGTACATACCATCTAGCTACAATGAAGCACCAATTACTAATATATCAGAAGCATAACAGAAGCTCGCCACATCAAATACAATTCACCGCAGATAAATCGCAAACGCGAACTTGTAGAGTTCTGAATCTGATTGCTGCTCTCTGCCTCTGATGGTATAAATGTTACTCTGAACAACTTACGTAAGACTTTGCCGATTGACTTTACGCCGCTGACGAGGGGAGAATTCCCGAAACATTTGGCACCTGTAAATTTTTGTTTTAATGAACTTAGACTTTCGTCAATATTTATAAAGTAGGAGTGAACATCTTTACTTTTCCATGATGAAAGCATTGTGCTGCAAAAACCTCCTGTTGGCGACCATCACCTACTAACATATCAATTAATGATAATCAAATATATTTCAATATTAACTCAAGATACTGTTCAGAAATAGTTAATGCGTATGAGTGTTCATAAGCTCATTTTCATGTACATTGCCACCAACAAGATGCAATTTTTGATGAATGTAGTAGGTGACAATGTGTTCACATTCGTAAATATACACATCTATGCTTCGATGTCTATGTCATTCGATCCTAATTCAGTACATGCGTTATTTACTTACTTTCACAATAAAAAGTTTGAACAAGCTAAAAATACACAAACATTAAAAAAACAGAAAAAAACAAAAGCATAAAAACAAATCACAAAATTCAGGTTAACCTTACTCTAAACAAGGACCCATTATTGGACTATTGCTTATTTAGTGAAGGTTCACGACTGGTGATGTGTATGGCTTCTAAGATAAATAGAGCGTGATCATCATTAGCCGTGAGTCGCGACTAAAATGGATAAATTATCTATGCTGCTTTGAATATATTGTCTTGGCTATTTTTCATTATTTGATTGTAGTTGGAAAGAGCCAATATAGAATGATGGTGGTTGTATTTTCTGTTTCTTACTTCTTACAATTAATTTTAGTTAACATCCGTTAACTATCTTCAGGTTAAAAGGAAGGAAATATGGCCTAGTATAAAATTTAAAATTCACACCGACGTCTATGTCATAATAACATAATATTGAATACAAAAGGGGGAAGGGCTTTGGAACAGGTGGTATTGGGTTACATAGTACCAATAGCATCTTAACGATGACCTGACTAGATATGAAAACAAAGGACATAGAAATGGACTAGCAATACAAAGGCTTGAGTTATAAGTACATGCACATATCATACAAGTATAAAAAATACAAAGCTATAAAACGATTGGAAGAAGGTAAGAGGTGTGAATTAGAAATTTGATACTGTCATAATGTAATACATTGTCATGCTTTATTATTTTTACATAATAGAAAATATTTTTAATCAAAAAGAAAATCTGCATAATTGTTGAGTTCGATTTTGTTGTTAATTGTTGGTTTCATTTTTCTAATATAATATGCTTCACGAAGTCTTAGGTTTGATGTATCACTATCGTGGGAAAGAATGGTTGTGGAAAAGTTGTAACTGTGACATTTCTGAAGATGGTTATACATGGAAGACTTGCTGTTTGTTTTATGCTCACGGCAACGGATATGTAATGGTCTTATGGTGCTTCCAATGTAGAAGTTATCACACTTATCACACTTTAGCTGATAAATTACACATTTCTGATTACAGATGTTGTTGTTGTAAATTGGGCAATTTCTTAAATGATAATCTTGGTTTGATTTAGGCTGTTTCAATACACTTCTAAGAGTTCTTGATCTTCTTGTTAATCTTGCGTTCAAGTTTTCTCGACGAAAAACATTTTGAATATACAATTTTGAATAAACAACTACAAAATGTGTTTACTTGAACGTAAGATTAACAAGAAGATCAAGAACTCTTAGAAGTGTATTGAAACAGCCTAAATCAAACCAAGATTATCATTTAAGAAATTGCCCAATTTACAACAACAACATCTGTAATCAGAAATGTGTAATTTATCAGCTAAAGTGTGATAAGTGTGATAACTTCTACATTGGAAGCACCATAAGACCATTACATATCCGTTGCCGTGAGCATAAAACAAACAGCAAGTCTTCCATGTATAACCATCTTCAGAAATGTCACAGTTACAACTTTTCCACAACCATTCTTTCCCACGATAGTGATACATCAAACCTAAGACTTCGTGAAGCATATTATATTAGAAAAATGAAACCAACAATTAACAACAAAATTGAACTCAACAATTATGCAGATTTTCTTTTTGATTAAAAATATTTTCTATTATGTAAAAATAATAAAGCATGACAATGTATTACATTATGACAGTATCAAATTTCTAATTCACACCTCTTACCTTCTTCCAATCGTTTTATAGCTTTGTATTTTTTATACTTGTATGATATGTGCATGTACTTATAACTCAAGCCTTTGTATTGCTAGTCCATTTCTATGTCCTTTGTTTTCATATCTAGTTAGGTCATCTTTAAGATGCTATTGGTACTATGTAACCCAATACCACCTGTTCCAAAGCCCTTCCCCCTTTTGTATTCAATATTATGTTATTATGACATAGACGTCGGTGTGAATTTTAAATTTTATACTAGACCATATTTCCTTCCTTTTAACCTGAAGATAGTTAACGGATGTTAGCTGAAATTAATTGTAGGAAGTAAGAAACAGAAAATACAACCACCATCATTCTATATTGGCTCTTTCCAACTACAATCAAATATCTATGCTGCAATGACAATTACATTTAAGACAATTATCATATATGGCAGAACTTCTAGTTTGGTGTTCCCTTGCTCTAACTGGTGGATGGTCTTACCAATTCAAGAAAAATGTGGATCAACCTAACATATAAAGAAATAAATAACCCCACCGAAAAAGGGTTTTTGGGAGGCTAGGATTTCAAGCTGAAGCAATAACCTCTCTTCCTGCACATTTAACCGTCGTCAATCTTCCCTGAATAGGCAATTGTTCAATGATGGGTCCTTGTCTTGTTTGCGTCTTTGGATCAGGAGATGACTTTCACAATACTGATGGTCACGGCAGAACAAGTCTCGAGGGACAAGAAGATCAATTTTCCATTGAACGTAATGCAAATTCAAGTCTGAATGTTGACCAACTAGAACATTAACACCCCCATTAAACCTACAGTCAGTAAATTTAGATCGTGAAGAGCCGAACGGTTTGAATGACATTTCCTTTTGACGAATTTTTCACTAAGAAATATTGAGATAAAGATGCATTCTTTTCACTTGACAGATCTATTGTTGTGTATTTTGATTTTCATTTTGACAAATATATTATTTCTCACTCTATCTCTCTATCTGCAATCTGACCGTTGAGGTTCGTGTGCTCGCTAAATACGAGCTACTTCTAAAATGCGAGCGCTTGGCCAATCACATAAGCCAAAGAGAGACCAATGTCCCTATGTGAATATCTATGTTAATTTCTATCGCTTGCTAACATTCTCCACAATGGCTGGGATAGGATTATGTCCATTCAAGACAGACTAACCCACACGCAAATAAATGTATCTCTGCAGATTGACCTGAAGTTTGAGATCTGTTTTATGTTTTTGCTATTGCCTCATTTGCAGATTCTCTGATTATCATTAGGTTGTTTGAATTTTTTATTGTGATTGATTATCGACCTGATTTGCCCATTTATCTATTGGCTTACTTGGTTGCACCAAACAGGCCTACTTGCAGATCCTTCTCATACAGAGGATTCTAATATGCTGATGCTAGCTGTGTGGCTTTGGATGGACTGATTTTAGAGTCAAATCACAACGGGCATTATACTTCATTATCATCATGGCACAGGTGCATAAGGATTTTAGTTAATGCTCATTTTACTTGCCATGTGAAACTTTTTCAGTAAATGTACATTCACTCATTTCAGGAGCGGACTCTCACAATCATTGCTGCAGAGAATCGTGATTAGGCAATTTTCACAAATGTAAATATTGTAATTTATCGTTAATGTCACCGACATTGCGGAGTTTGACATTTATTGGGAACCATGAGTCGGAGATGTTTCCTGACTCCGCATTCCAGCTTTGATGTACAGATACATTGTAGCCTAAAATGATTTTGATCACATCCTGCACACTTCTATACGGCAGTAACCTAATGCCGTAACTACTTGGCATTTAATGTGGATAAGGATTAAAATTCAAATTTGAGGTTTATGATAATTCAAACTTTGAATGCTACAATTTCATTATTATGATTTACATGCATTAAATGCGGAGATTGGTGTGCAAACAGCGATGAAGTTAAACCGTTAACACGTTAATGAAGTTTGACGATGTTCTCAGATTGACTAAAAAGCATTTTGACTCTGTAATCTGCTAATTGACGTTTATCCAGTTCAACTGGCTATTGTTTGTTCATTGCATACAGACCGTTGCATTTGACTATGAGATAAAACTGCAAATGTGGTATGGAATTTGTTTGATGGCAAGTGATCCATGCTAGGTAGGTTCCCAAATGACAAATAAAACACTAAAATAAAGACAAATAACATCGCTAACTTGTTTGCGTTGATATGATATGACATCTGGTCGAAATGATGAATATTGGTACTACGGTCATCGGAATAGGATAATCTCATTACCATTGTCCTCTTTGGTATTATTGCGTTTACGAAAATAGATAATGTAAGGCCTGATTCACAGATAGCATCATCACGTGAAGATAACAAGGCTAATTCTTCTATAAGTATTTCAACAGTGGATATTGATAACAATACATACCCCTGCTTGAGTTTCATGCCATTTAGATACATAAAAATGGCACAAAATATACACGTATTTTCACCTACGTGTCAATTACATTAGTTATGCTAATTTTTATAGGCAATCTAAACTCCTGTTAATTCCTCTTCGGTTCGATGATAATTGTTCTTAGGACATGCGAATTTCAGGTTTCCACTAGAAACCTTGATAATTAAACATCTTCCTTATGCAACCCATTGACTCTTAAATGATCAACTTTTCTTATCAATCCTAATCAAAGTGTGTGATCAGAGGATGCTTTATCACTCTTGCATTGTTCTCAGCAGAGCAACAAATGTATTTTTGTGGTTTTTTAAGAGACAACAAGGAATTCAAACAAATTGAATTTCGGAACCGTACACTCTGTGACCGTGATCCAAGTGTGATCCCGTCATACAGATGTAAGGCCACATCCGATAAGAAACTGTTAAATCGCAAATCTGTAGACCAGTCAGAACTGGACAATAGTTGCATAATAAACGAGCTAGGATTCACGAGATGGCTGCTAGCTAAAAAACAGCAAAAGAATTTGTCTGACGTCATTATAGACTTGGTTGTCAAAGAGACAGGCGTCATCCGTCTTTGATTGAAACATCAAATCATTTTGGGGACTTTGGCGGTCACACCCTGCCGATTTTTTTGTCCGTAGATCCTCCTTTACTAATGCGGTCCCACTGAGCCATGCACGGATGGGTGGCCGAAAGATGCCTGTGGTGACACTCGTTTCGACATCAACTTAAGATGGTGATTAGGCCGTGGGGCGCTGATAGCTACAAATGAAGGGATTTCCGAGAAGACCTCACCAGGACAATATTTAATCTAGAAAAGATTATACCAAATAAACACAATTCTCTGTCTGAAACAAACAGACTATTTCAAACATGCTTATTCAAATGAGAAATTCAAAGAGAATATTTTCGAAGCATGGATCGAAAATCCATGAATTTGCAAAGAAAATTAAACAATTATGTTATTTAATTGGTTAAGTTGTAGGAAGGATTGCTCAGTTTCTGCGAAAGAGTAGCATGCTCAATTGCACATTAAAACACTAAATTCTGTTGACATGTTTCCAATGCTTTACAAAATCAGACAGCGATTTCATGTGGACCGCTCCTTGGTGATTTTTTTTGACAAGCGAAATATGACTTCGAAAATGCAGATTTATGACAGAACGCTTCGAAGTACATTATTTTAAAGTACTTTATTACTTCATGTCATACTCTCCGCTTTATCGGAACACTTCATAGAATCGAAATCCGCTATTCTGTTAATGTGAATGATTAGAGTAGGAGAAATTTTGTTTGTCTCGTAAAAGCAAATGCCTTGATTAAGTGTAGTGTGCTACAGCGCTTCGTTACATCTTATGTAGGCCACGACCACCGAAGCTTCTCGACACATACGGTAGCATGTCGAATGTGAACGAAAAGTTTTCTTCAATTACCATTTTCATATTTTCATATCGAAGAAAACTTTTCTGTTGCATCCAACTTATTATCCAACTTCGATTGAAATCTTATCTAACAAATTCGCTCCTTTGCTAAAATGAGGGAAACATGCAAAGAAGATTTTTCTGAATTTTATGGATAAATAAGTAGTCAGTAGAACTGAAGCAATTCTCAAATGAGACACATTGTGGATTTTAGCATTCTCGATTATCCTTAATTTTACTGTCGTATTTTAAGCATTGCAAAGAAATAAGCCAAGCAATGTTAATCAATCATCACAAAGTTAAAATGGTATGCAAAACCGATTTGAAAACATGCAGAATATTCTTGATGCCAACAAATGTTCCGATGCTGCATCATGTAAGCACTTGCATTCATACAAATATATTTATGTGAACCACTTACGCTTCATTCACTACTCATATATTACATTGCTGCACACTGCACAATATCATAATCACTTAATTTCGAAGTTCATAAATGATTATTCGATTGAATGAATACAGTAAATGAGCCTATTGAACTTTTTTGTACCTGCATATTAACTTTTCATGTATGATATCACAGCATCAATTCGTGCATCAACTCTACTGAACAATAATTCACTTTAACAGTGTCTAAAAAGACAGACAACGCCAATCGGACTACAGTGAATGTATAGTGAAATTTTCATTTATGTCTAACTCGAATAGATCGCATTGTTCTGTATGACTAAGTTGAAGCGGCAGCGTTTGATGTTTTACAATGAGAATTCCATGGAGAATTCCTCCTTAGTGCCATTATTGCTACTTTTGTTAGTCCTGATTTCAGTGCTCAGAAAAGCAATTCATATTCACAAGTTATAGGCCTATCAAAATTAAAGTTTGGGTAGCTATTTCTTTTTGAGATATTGTGAGATCAAAGTCAATACATAAGCTGACAGCCATTCATATATTTTGTTCTCATGCGAAATGCAAACATTCCATTGAAACGTGTTAAATATACAGACGTTCTTTTAGATTTCACAATCTGCTATAACACTGTGCATTGAAATACCACTAAACTTTTCAGTCTACGCGAAGCAATTTCTTAATAAATTCTCTTGGCTAAGATGGCGGCTAAACAGAGTCGTCGACAATTTGGGATGATTTTTGATAAAGATCCAGATGAACAGCGACGTTTAGCCCGACAAGAAAGGCGAAGAAAGAGAGCATTGGAAGAGAGAAAACTGCTTATTCAAGCGAAAATCGAAGAAAAAGAGTCTGCTATTAATCCGGTGACAAAACTTTGCAACAATCTTCGAGCCATCCGAAATCTTCGAGTGTATCCAGATGGACGTCAAATCAGCGGTGAGAACTTGGAAAGCGGAGCTTGGTATCTTGGAGACTTAAATATGCTTCCTGGAATGGACATGGATCTCGAGGATATCTTGAAAATTCTTCGAGAGGAAAATCGAAGCTGGGTAAGAGCGGAAATATTTCAAACCATTGGCGTAGCCCTCATAGCACACAATCAGATTGATCGTGGTTTCATGGTGATGGAAGATGCTGTCAAAGCCTACCTATCGGTTGGTGCCGTTTGTCTGGCATGTGAGTGTATGAGAATAGTGACGGATGTTATGATCAAAATGCGGAATTGGTCAAGTGCAGCGGACGAACTTCGAAGGACTGCAGAGATTGCTCAAAATGATATCACATTGCATCCTTTGGTCAAGCCTTTGCTTGTGCAATCATGGAGTTGTGCTCTCATCGCAGAGTCAAAATCCACAAATAGCGATGGTACTGTCATTCTCAAAGCCAGAGACTTATTGAAGGATTACATGAGAATTTGTCCAGAATTGGTTAATTCTAATGAATATTATTTCATGGCATCTTTAGTGGTTTTTGAACTTCACTTTCTACGTGGCACTCTACCCGAGCCTGCACACAAAATGAAACAAATAATCGATAAATATCGATACATAACGAATGTTGGAGGAAATATTTTTCCAACTGTTGAAAAGCAGTTGAAAAAGCGGGTGAAAAAGTTGCTTGATGGCGAGAGTGGATTGGTAGAAAGAGGTGGGATGCTTGTTGGAGTTAGAGAAGAACTGTATTCATCCTCAGAGCAAGTTTCCATCTTTGAAGATGATCAAGAAGCCTTCCTAACTCCGCCAGAGGAAAGCTCTGAAGATAACAGAACCATCGAAGGTACGGGCAATGAGGAAAATGAGGTTGAAGAAAGAGATCAGAATAACCTAAATAAAATGGAGTTTGAGGCAACTGTACTCGATGCTCTAAAAGACAACCCAGAAGAGAAAAAAGGAAAGAAGATAAGTGTAATAAAAAAAGAATGGAAGAAATTGAAGCATCATATGTCTGCACTAAAGGTTGGAGACGATGGTGCAGGGAATGTCACGGAAGGTGACGCTCAAATGTCTGTAAAGAATGACAAAGCGTCCTCTGACAGAAAGTTGAGTGTGAAAAGTGATAAGCATGCACAAATTCCTGCGATAATTGTGTCGACACCAATGTGAGATGTAACTGCATGTATATCCCTTATCTGTATATCTTATATCTATCTCAGTAAATTAATTAACATGCAATTGAAAGATCATTAACCGGTATTTATTAAACTCAAAAAATCATGGGATGTGTCATCACACCATTCCTATCTCTTGGAAATGCTAGTGCCAACTTATGGGTCTGTTCATACAACGCTTCTTATCTTCATGGGAACATTCACTTTATCGTTCCTCTTCATCAAACGCAAAATGTATTCTATTTACATTATTTTGTATACATTCGGCTGAAGAGTGACGCTTAGCAGCGGAATGTTTGATATTTATAATCACTTTTCACTTAAAAAGTATTGTTTTGATTATTGGCATATCTTTATCAGGTCTGCATTGTGGCAAATGTGATCTGTGAGTTCATGGAGATTGGTTGCGGTGCTACCCAATGCAGCTTGTGCCAGAACACGTTTGTAATGTACACGTTTGTGATGAACAAAAATGAATCAGTATGCATAAATACAATATAAAAATCGTTGGTTGATCTTATCATTTTAATTAAAATATCCATAAACCGATGAATAGATTGATTCCTTTATAATGGAAATACAGGCGATCATAATCGGTAGACTTGTGTTAAACGTGATCCTTAGGGGGAAAATACGAAAACATGCGCTTCAAATGCGTTCATGTCTGACCTGAAGATTTTATCCGTGTTTTGCTTATTTCATCCTTTATATTTATTATCATTTTATCCTCTCGTTGCTTTGGTATTTCTATGCTGACTGCCTACTCGTATTCCACCAATATTTGTTTGAATAGCTTTAATATTATATGCATATTTAAAAGTATATTTAATATTTCTTATTTTTTACAATATAACATGATAAATAATTTAATAAAAATTCCCTCTGAGATCTAGTTGCATCACTAGAAAACTGATAAAAGGGCGCACAGCCACAAACTGACTTCTATGTTCCTACAACAGGAAGCTCAGCAAAGCAAAGCAAGCCTCGAATTATTAAACTGTTGGCAATGAACGGTCAGTCTAATACGTAAGATGTCACCAGTTTGAACCACATAGAAATCGCTACAACCATTACATCTCAGGAAATAGAAGACATTGCTTGAATAACAATTAAAGAACTTTTCTATTTGAAAGGCTGAATCACCAATTTTAATCGTCGTGCCAGTAATGAGATGGTCACAACATGTGCACCTGGCACCACCCTATTCCACCCTATTAAGTGATGCCCATAATAATATCATTTCTAATAAATCATTTCTAAATAATATCATCATCTTGCGGAGAATATTCAATAAAGAGAGACTTTGACGGTAAGAAGAGAAAACTTTAAAGTTGCTAAAAAGTTCAATTAAATCGAGACTACGGTACCAATAATTGGGCGAATTATATCTTGATGTGCAACATTATATCTTGATTAAAAATTGATACAAATAGCGATGATGTTTTACTAGTGTCAGGCAAATTCTTTCATCACAGCGCTGAGACTGTGCAACTGATATAGCATTATCAATTAAATTCAGTGGATGATTGAATTTAGCAAGCTATTTTCAAGCTCATTCAACCTTTTACTTCTGCTATTTTCCTCCGATGCAATTCTAGTTTTCCTTTTAGGGATATATTCTTTTAGGGATTTCTTTTATGGTATATTCTTAAGAACATGATGTGGGTGCCCAGAGTGAAAAGAAACGTAGTTGCAGCTGTCTGTCGGCATGAAATATATCTGTTTCAATAGCATTACTTTTCTTATAAACAACATAAGCATCTAAAAAATTAATACCGTAATTATATATTTTTGTAATTTATTTTATATCATATATAATTTCCACATTTTTTCAGGAAATTAAATTCCTTCTTTGAAGTGTTTGCTATAAATAGCAAATTGATTGCTGTGCCGATTCTTAACATTGGAAAAGACAATTTCATAAAATGAACTTCAAGGTTAGATAAACCTATTTAATTAGTTGACTGTTGACCAGCATTGTGAACAATATTTGAATAATAATATGATGTAACTGATCACCAATGTTTCCACATTATTTAACTCTAACAGTTTCTCTTAACGGTTAATTAAGATACTGGCAAACTTGAATGAATAATCGCAGATGAATTCCACTCATTAATCACTCTTATCATAGACATCTCGTAGTATTAGAAAATCACACCCAATTGAACTTTCAATTTTGCTTAGATAATTGCGAATTTTGAGATAGCTTCAACGCCATCTTGATTCATTTCATGAACCAACTCATACTCATGTATCAAAGACGAAATTAATTAGAATTCCTTGTTAATTTGTTTGGAAATTGAAAACAAAGGAAACATGCATCCACCTCCTGGGAATAAAAAAAAGGAAAATACTATTAATTAGCCTATATAATTCATGTTTTGCTATAGCATCTCGTACACCATAGTTACAAAAATCATTAATCCTCATTCGCGTTTAACTCATTAATTGTCTTTATCACTTACTTACCGGTCTTTGTCCGAATCTACCGATCAGAAACAGGAGTCTGTCTAGTGTGTTTGTAATTACTCCGACCCCGCTCTTATTTTCTGGCTTATAACGACGTGTCCAATGTCATTTTTTTTGATAATTTGAATTTCCCACTGGGTTGAAATTCTAAGAATATCATTCAAAGAAATGCAAGAATATGAAATTGTGATGATTCTTGACTATTGACAATAATATAAAGAAGTGAAAAAGAATAAAAAAAGAAGACATAAATGAGATCAGCAAATCAAAATAAATTTTTGAAAAGGGAGAAAATCCAGCAGGAATGCCTGCGGATTGTAAGAAGTATCTTCCCCCCTTATTTAGTTATTTCTATAGTACATTTGGAAGGATACTATGACCAAATCTTAAACAGATGAAATCGGATACAATCTATTTCATTTACAACAAGATCAAAAATCCTTGTTGTGTGTTAGATTTGCACCAGAGTTATCAGTGCTTTTAACAGTTTTTGTTGCATCTCTAACCTTTTCGCGACGGCATCCTCGAAATATTTCCCTTCGAACATCTCTGAAATCCTCAAAATTTTTGGAAATATAATTCATTTAAATATCTTATTTTTAATACATTTATCAAACCCATATAGGTCTAATAACCATTTATCAAGCACATTTAATAGCACCATAGTAAATATCAAACACAAAGACATTTCCGCATAAAGAGAGGTGTTGTCATCATCTATTTTTTGATATATCAAAAAGTTGCAAGACACTTGATGAGGTTGTTCGAAAACAATTCTCAAACGATGATGAAAATCATCCCAGCACTCATTTGTGACAGAATATAATTCTTGCTAATTTGAATAATTAATTGAAGTAGTCCTGACGTAGACTGATGCCCTGCTCCAATCTGTAGGTTTACAATTGTAATGCTGTTGTAACCTTTGGATGGGTCAGTCTTAAAAGAACTCAATGGATATAGCTTTTTCGTGGCAACAATTTAAAAGATTGTCAGTTTTGGCTCAATGCCTGGCAAAAGTGGAAATGTAAGCACTGTTGTTACAACACCACCATTACTCATTCCCGGTGTTACTACCAGCACTGATTATAGAACACCACATGCCCGCACAACACAGACGTATTTGTATATTTTAAAGCAACATAAAGCCGATGGATAAAATTAAAAAAGGATGCGGGGGTAAAAACAGAACTACAATGGACATAAAAGTGAAACTACAAATAGAGATACAACTACTCTACAGACTTATAGCTGTACTAGTGCTTTACACACTATAACTAAGACTGCACATGGAAAATGCTGTTTCTTCACTTGAATCAATTTGATATCGTAGACTTCACTGTATACGACTAATACTTCATGGAATTCATCATTCATTCGCTTGCTCTTCATTTGTCCCCATTCACATTGGCTTGATATTTGATCTAATAATGTGGAGTACAATACTTTTGCCATTGTTCTGCTAATAAAAGGAGATGTGAAACATCTACATACAGTCTGTCATCAGCAGGAACTAATATAGCTTCACTTCGACCATTTACCTGAACACTCAAACCCAGACGAGCGGGGACCCATGTATTGTGGCTGACAAAATACTTAATAGACCTGTTTGGAGAGATCTGTCAAGAAGACACGTTAGACCACAGAGTAAGCATATTTAGGTAGAGTGGTAACTCAGCATTTATTAAATCCCCAAATGTGTATGCACTTTCGATTTCATAATATGAACTTGACACGGAGCCCAGCACCACATGTGAGATAGACGAATTTTTGCACAGTTGGAGAAATGTGCACAAATTTGACTTATTATGACAGCAATACAGAAGAAAGAAAAGTACTTTACAAATCCTCCATGTCATGACAACCTTGAGAGGTAATATGGTTTATTATATTTGCAATTCGATGGCCTATCATTGCTTTGAAGCTCATGCCTTACTATCAGAGCTGGAAAAATTCCATTGAAATTTTTTAATTCCAAATCCAATTCCAATTCCAGTCGAAACAGTTCAATTCAATTCCATATATTCCATAATAAGATTCAATTCCGATAAGTGCATGTCGCGTATAGTGTCTTATGTTAATGTGTCTAACGTTTGTTCGTTTCAATCTAACCCATGTGCCCTTATCCTATCCTCGTTGTTCCTGTGTGCTGTTCCCTGCGTCGTTCCTATGTGCGTTTTCATGTTCATAGCTCATATTTCATGTGTACATGTATATATGTAACCGGTCAGCCTACGCCATTTTCGTTTACTAAACGAGATATTTAATATCTCGTGAAAAAAAGAAAAGAAAGTTAACGGTCAGCAAAGAATCAAACGCTGAGAGAGATGAGATGCGAATAAATATATTAATAAACTGACAGAAGAAAGAAATTCAGTGTGCGAATAACGTGATTGTTGATGAAAGAAAAACCGACGATAAAAATGATATCATGAAATCTGATTAATGGCCCATGTTAAAAAAGGAGATTAAAAATTCTGTGATAAGAACGAAATGTGGTCGGGTCGAAAGCTAACGAGCAGAGATTAAAGGAAACTCATTCAATTTTCAAAAGAAAGTGGTTTTATCGTCAAGTCTGAAAAATTTGTATAAATTAGAAACGATGAGAAATTGACACAACAACAACTACCAACAACAACACATACGACATCTTTAGTAGCAGTTAGAAGAACTCCGGGCTCTCGCGGTACGTGTAACATAACTACAGAAGTAATAACAACAACTGCCTGCCAGCGAACAACAACACAGCAGCGTATACGGCAACACGTCAGTGAGCGCGATTGAAGATTGACGGTATAAGTGACACTGATATTTATGATATTATTTTGGTATAAGTGAGTCCGATCGAATTGAAGTGAATTCAACATTAAGAGGTGAACTGTAAGTGTAAAGTTTATCTTTTATCGTTGCGTATCGTATCTATATAACTATAGTCTTAAAGATTGATATTGTTAATTGTTGTGATTGGAAGTTGAATAATAGTTCATGTAATTGCCATTTTAATTGAATCATTAATTATTAGAATAATTTGTTGACACTGTCTATAGGGGAGACCGGGGCTAGTTGTTACAATTTTTGATTTTTTTGAGATTGTGACCGAAGTGTTTGTCCTTTTCGCCTAATTTCTTTGCTGGAACATGTTTAGATCGTGAGACATAATGTTCATGCAGTAGAATGAAGAAAAATTAAATACTATTCCTGTGGCAAACATTTAATTACAAGTAAAAATTTGTAACAAATTGCCCCATATACATCTCATACATCTCATATACATCTCATATACATATAGCAAGCGGGGCAAGTTGTTACAAACGACGTTAAAAATTATATCGTCATCAAATGTTTCATTCTAATATACCAAACCCGGTAGCATGAGAAATATGACCAAAAAAATATGAGGATAGTACAAAACATTCTCAGACGCACACTCACTAAGATTTCTATATGTTTATAAGTTGCAAACATGACATACAAAAGGCCCTTCATTCTCGGTGCAGTCCGCGTGGGCCCAATCACCGCATTCAATACACTGAACCCACTTTTCACCAGGTACAGAGTTTTCAAACGTATCGCCACAAAACAAGCAGACATTTTCTTCGGATGTAACTGCCTTGCTTTCAGCGCGCTGCTTCTTCGTGATACGTGCCTTTTTCGCAGGCATATTTTCTCCCTTTTGCTTCTTTTCTTCAAACAGCTTCTTCCTTATCGGTGAACTAGTCAAAATTTCGGTTCTTCGTCTTCTGCCATTAGGTCTACTTTTCCTTGGCAGAGCCTTGGAGAACGGGCGAATCATTTCTGGAGACACCTGCAGAACTGCAGTCATGCCCAGACCTGGGCTTGACTCATTTGGATGATCAATGCTCTGCCGAGATGTCCCTAGCATGTCACTTAGAGACTGATCCGTTTTAAAGCGCTGCGGTAAAAGATTATCATCATGACATGGCCTATCGAAAGACAGATGAGCAATTTGGCTATCTTTCTCATGCTCAACAAGAACCGGTGGATTCAAAGGCCCATCGGTTGTGTAACCAAGTAAAAATTCGTCGTCAGTGAATATATGTCGATTAAAAGGGAAAATTCCAGACACTCGAAAGCCACTTAGAATATTCAATGGGGACAAAGCTCGTGACCAAGCATCGCTGGACATTTTTGGTATATCATAGATCGTCATTGTTTTGCCAGGATGAGCCTTTTGCCAAGAATCACATGAAGCATTATAATATTTCTTCAACGGACCGCGTAGACACTTTGGTCCAATGGTTGGAGTTTGTGGGAACAATGTGCGGGAAAAGACACAAGTACAATGCCATGTTCTCTACAAAACTCAATACAATCGTAGTTCACATGTGATTCATGATTGCCCAAAAGAACTAGAACTGGCTTTTCAGGTGAGCTACGCTACGGACAGTGGTTACAAAATGCAGCAAAAATATTATAAAATTGGGTCCTGTCATCCATCCTGATGGACAGGGCTATAACGACTTAGGCTATTGATTTGTAGACAATTTATGTTGTTTGCTGCCTGAATGGTATTTTTTCTCATCTGCAGCAAGTTGCTATGCACAGCACTCTCGAATATGTTTACTATAACGGCTACAACAAAAGCAATTGTTCAATTATAAGTCCATTGACATCTGTTTATAATCTTAAAAGTGACAGCGAAATGTTACTCACCTCTTGCCTTGATCGCCAACTTGACAATGAAACGTTATCGAATGATACCGATGGAGCAAGCTGATCGGACATCCCTTAAGGACATCACTTTTAGCCATTCACAGTGAAAGTGGTTTTCCTCTCGAGAGAACATGAATATCTCATAAACTGGCTCATAACGTAGCCAGTGGGGCAAGTTGTTACACTGTAACAACTTGCCCCATCCCTGCTGTAACAAAATGCCCCTTGAGCAATGATTTTGGATAAATCACTCTACAGCTGAAAAGACTGCAATTTGCGAAACATAAAGACTTACAATCTCGAAAACATACACACAAGTACTCTCAAACAGATAACTGTGAATCTGAGACTCATTTGACGCATTGAGTAACAAATTATGCAAAAACTTGAAAAATTACTCGAAGGACGGAAAAAACGATTTTTTTATCTGTAGTTCACATAATATAATAAATTGAACTTCTTTCATGGGGAAAATAATGCGTCAATAAAGGTTCATCTTTTGCTAGTTACGCGTCAGATTTCGCTTTGTAGTTTTCACTGTAGGCCCACTGTAACAACTTGCCCCGTGTAACAACTAGCCCCGGTCCGCCCTATTGTGATTTGAACTGACAGCGGGTTGCTGCAGCTTTAATTTTCCTCTTTCCAAACCAATTGTTTTTCGTGTGTACAACAATTAAGTTAATCTCCAATTTTTGTGCTTATCCTATCAAGAACTAAATTCAACAATTGCTTTATTTTTATTAATTACCGGTATCTTACTTGATAAATAACTAAATAACAGATTGAACACAGATGATTGTCTTTTCATTGTCTGCTCAATCGCTGAAATAACATTGTCCGGGGCTGTAGGCCCATCGAAGTACCAAAAAACACCTTTTATTCAACTATAGAATAAAGCTACCTCTGTCGATCTATCTCTTTCTTATCTTTGCGTGCAGTTAACACAACGGCCGAGTACTGTGATTTAAATTTTTGTACAAATAGATTTATCACAGGTCTATCGAAAAAGTGGAATTGAGGTTTATCAAGGTCAATTCCAATTCCAATTCCAGTAGATTTAAATATCATCAATTCCAATTCCAATTCCGACATTTCCAACTCTGCTTACTATAATAAGATTATTTTCTTAAGCGTGATCATGTTGCAATCTACCTGCCACTGAAAGAGAAAAAGCATCATGATAAGTACAATGATCCTTAAAAGGTGTAATTGGGTCAACATTACTATTCAACACTATTCAGATTCAAGAAAAGATGCTTTGGGAATCATAAAATCATGCCGCTGAAAATTGAATTAAAAACATGACGTCTAAGCCAAGAAGCTTTCAGCAAGATCTCAACTTTTCCTTGAAGACTTCCAGGGACTTGTATTATAAAGCAGGTCATGAAATTTCCTTACATCCGGCTTAATTTCCGCTTAATTATGATGCTTGTTAGCAAATATCCATTCCTTTGATATCCAACTTGTTTCACATTACTCATAAAGAGGACGTCATCTCGGCGTATAAAGATTTGCAAAAATTTTGCCTGTTTTAAAAACTGCTCAAATAATTTTTTGGACATCAGGAACGTAATCTCCTCAAAAAACCGAATCTTTTGATATAAAAATTTTGTATATTTTGTATACATATACTTGCTTTAGTCGGCACTCTACCTACTTATACTTACCGTACTCTATGAGTAAGACATCATGCGAATATCGCGTTTCTCACATAAAAATTCATCCTGTCAGTACATTCATCCCACCCGTAAGTACATCATGCTTCACTGCGATCACCTCATGAAAACAAACCCTGTACATTTTTGATTCCCAAGTGTGAATGAACAATCCTCATTTACGCCTAATAAACATACAACTCGTACATACTTCAACCAGCATGCTAAAACAATCTCAGCTCTTTCATCTACCTCAAGCCCTGCTGAGCGTCGTGCGTCTCTCTTCACTGCCCCAAGACAATGGCTTCAATGACTTTTGAAGGAATTTCAACTAACATTTCAGATCTTTCTCATTTGCTACTGCAAGGCGCAATGATCAGCATATAAACCGGTGCTTCCAGGCTACTCTGAATTAAGGTATGTGCACGATACGATCACTGCTGAATGTTGCAGAAATTTCCGTATAAGATTATCATTTGCTGGAAGTCAGAGGCATTCGTAAAAGATCTGAGGTTGATGCAAAAGGTAACAATGCCTTACTATTCTCGGCCAAATTCATTAGCTAATTAATAAGCATTAATAAGCAAATTAATGTCTAAAGAATCCTTGATAGTAGCTGTAGACACCTTGTGAATGATGCTTTCTTCTGCCAAAGGCAGTTAACCATCGAGATCGTAGATTGAATACTTTTCAGACCGTAGCATTCTCCTTCAGAGCCTCTGCATGGTCGAGCGCGATGTCGAAGGCCCTTCAGTTGATATTAGAGAGGCTCAAATAGGGGCGAGGTTGCTCGTGATAGGCTCAACGTGTGTTAATCACGATTGCGCAGCTACATAAAGCGAAATCGTTAAAAAAAGTCATGCAAGTTGAAACGCAGAGCTTATTTTACTGCAGAATTTTGTGGTGAAGCAGCATGAAAGCAATAATCCGTGGAATTACTCCAACTTTGAACTTTCTCGAATCGCTTCAGACGAAACATGTGAAAAATTGCCACTATAGAAAAATGACTTTTGGGTTCATCATTGTGAAGTCTTTAAGCCTGTATCTACCATAATGTTTCACCTTAAGAAACAATCTTTTGTGACAGCGAGCTTATAACATGAGAAATGATAGAATTGAATAAATCTAATCAGCCTTTAGTGATATTCACTTCAATTTTATCTGTCAATATATTAGACAGTATATTCTAACCGTTAATTGTCTTGCAAACTCACTTTTGTTATTTAGAAACTAATCTGAAATAATCACGAATGTAATGAATATGTTAATTCTATCAGTTTATTTATGATATTCTTGGTATAGTGGCAGTATTTGCGAGAAAGGAAAACTCACTCGATAACTTGGGTGTTTCATAAAATATGGATGAATCCACTTTGACATTGCATACAAAAAGTCAGAAATAATGTTATGAAATAACATCTATTACACATCAAGGTACTACTAGGTAACAAGAACAATCCGCTACCACCTCGATCAGTCTTATGAGTCTCTCCTTGAACCCATTGTCACCTGACATAATGCTGATGTATAGGTGCATTCAAGTACTCTACGAAATTGATGAGATATGACTGAAGTTCTAGCTACAACATATTGAATTCCAGATACTCAGCACGTGATCTGTTAAGAATTTGACAATATTTTCATTTCGTATTTGCATGTAAGGCTTATTGGGTACTTGAGGCAATTGCGTAAATCGCTTCGATCGCTAAATCTTGTGTTGACAAAAATGAAGATGTAGCAGACATATCAACCGTCTTGCAATCGACAGGTTAGAAACTCATTTCAGAAAGAAGCAGCCAAATGAACGCCGGGGGTATTCAGATTAGAGACAATACAAATCCGATAAAATTGGGAACCTTCATCTTCATTTTTGCAGTTTAACTATGAGTGTTGCGATTAAACAACTTGAACTGATATGTGATAGACCGCGAGGAATTAACAACATGAACCCATCAATAATGCATAAATGTGAATGGTGCAATCATCTAAAGAGGTCGCGGTGTTGACTTTCAAGAAGTTGTTACATCACAACAGCGACACATTTGAAATACGTGTATTACAATGCTCAGAGAATATTTATCAGTAATTCATAAAATGACATTGATTAACACGAAGTTCAACATGGAAGTCTGAATTGGAGCATCTCCAACGTAATGAGGAAATTGCCATAAAACAGAGCGGAAGAAAACAATAAAAAAGTTGTAATTGCTGCTGTTGTATTAGCAAAAGCAAAACACAGATTTTTACGAATGAAAATTTATAGGAAATTTACCTTATAATTTGCCTTCCCATAAGTTGAGCCAGATTAAATACAATTTTTAAACAAATTAATAAAGTGAATCACGATGACAAAACAGCTCAACGACCGATCATCGATTCAAGATAAATATATTCAACAAGAAATAACATCCTATATAAAGAAAAATTACACTAAGATTTAGATTTTCTGCTACGAGTAGCTTCATCGGACGTTATCGGACAGATTCCGAGATGATTATCTTGTTTAGGCAAACTCACAGGCGATCCTTTTAATATGATATCATTCAAGTATCATCTCACACAGCGGCAGTAGCCTGCGCTCATGAAATAGTGAATGTGATCATTTCTATCGAAAAACATTTAAGTATCAACAAAGGACAATTATGCAGAAGAGGTGAATGCATGAATATAATGCTGATTTCAAAAGTTAAGGAAAAGTGGCATCAAATAGGAAAGGATGACTGTATCCTTACAATTTAGTCCTGTTCAATGAAATGTTGTCCTCAACGATGGAACCGAAGAGGAAACAGTTTACAAGTGCTCTTTCCAATTTTCAGGCCGATAGAATGTATCTTCCGGACCAATTAATTGAAATGTCTATATGAGCAATGTTTCTTAGAACAGTCAGACGGATGACTCAGTGAATAGCTACAGCATGTGTCAAGCGTTTGGCGAGGAAATCAAGAAAGGAAAGAAAGAGGATTTAGCACACAAATATTGAGCTTTCTTGTTAACATTTAATGCGGCAATGTTCAACCGTTCAACATTGTCAACACGCAGTCTCGTCCATTGTGAAGGAAGAGTCAAATTCAATCTTGAAAATCAAAATCATGTGATTCTAATGTTGTGTAGTCTCTACTTTTATGTCTCAGATGATTCAAATGATGGCGAAAAATGAGGAGATAAGGTCAAACAACTTATCTTTGCGGCAGTACTCGAGACACCATTTCTAATATACGTAATGCAGTTAAATATTTTGAATCTATCCGTGAGATTCGAGTTTACCTTAATTTACAATTGCTATCGGAAATGCAGAGCATCTACAGGCTCTCAATTTTTCGATCAGTTTTACATGTGAATTGGCATCAAACACTTGCCGTACATACGCTATATAGAGAGAAAGCATAGGATAGCAACTCAACCAGCATTTTGACAACTTGCTTGGTCTAACTGAAGACAAGCTATTCCACTTTATTCCACGATGATAGGGATAAATGTTACAATCTTTTCTGTACACGCCATAGGCCTAATATGTTCCCTACTTAATTTTAACAATTTCAACACGATACCAATCAAAAGAACAAGACGAATCGAGGATCATGAGCTTAACAATCGTTGCAAAATGATGAAATATCTCAAGGGAGATGTGTTCGATACTTGCCATTATGAAATGCTGCATTTACGGGATCGTTAGACGAGTAGCAAGCAATGATGAACCATGTTGCGAAGATTCTGTTTTCACTTCTGAACCTGAGCTATGACTTGCAGATCATGTGATCATACTGAAACAAATATTCTATGAAATAATGTGATGCGAGTTGCGTTCTCTGTAAGATGAATTTGCACTGCTGAATAAAATTCCTGATCAGTTTTCAAAAGATTTTATAATGGCCGGGAAGAAATCACGGTTTCATGAAACGAAACTTCCATATTTCTCTGAAACAACCGGAAGGGATCAGTATGAACAGATTTATTGCTTTAGCTTCAATATTCTTCACAAATCTCATTCAAGAAATGTAGTAGGCCTATGCCATGAGCAGGGACGCCGGCAAGGATCTAGAGCCGGTGTTGCATCGACTTCAAGGAGGGCACTTTGGGGTACCGCACCCACGTCACGTGGTCCAAAATGTCATGTCTTTAATGCGTTGCAGGTTTACTTAGGTCTTGCGCGGGCCTGCCTGCTAACTTTGAATTGATAACTATTCCTTGCTCATAGGTATGCATGAGTACGCTAATCGAATGAGTAAAAATCACGTTGTCGTCAATTTTAACCTACAAGTCTAGCACATTTATCTATTCTGTATAAATTTACTATACGATCTGTAAAACCCGTGACACTTTTTACTGCAATACAAAAAGTCTAATTTTATTCAAATGAATGTTATATTAAGCAAAATGTTTTCTTTCTCGGAAATGGCTTGCAAATATCCAGTGCACAATGCAACAGACTTTCCTTTGTGCTGCCTTTCCATGTAGTGTGAAACAGGGAATACAGTCATCAGTTTGTTAGGGCTTCAGCTTGAATTAAGTGAAGAATACAAAGCGACCTGCTTCGTTGACAATCTTTGCCAATGACCAAGAACAAAAATTTCACGCTGCCGAGTTCCTCATTCTGGTGAGGAAGCAGAAGCCTTCACTCGTTTTAGAAGACAATTTTGGCATAGGGGCGTCGATCAAATGGATCAAAACGTGAGGAATTCTTCTATCGTTGCAAGACCCAAAGAAGACCATCTTTGCTGACATGCAATAGCATTAATGTCAGCTGCTTCAATTCATTTTAGACGGATGTTCTTCTAAACGGAAGTCGTTTTTGAAGAATCTATCTCTTCATCTCGCGCAAGCGCGTGGAAGACGCCGACATTCATTGAACTTAAGCGGATATCCGATTTACGCCGACATCGTCAATCCGAATTATTGGAAAGTTCTTCGGGTTTTCTGAAGAGACTCACTCTTCCTGTACATCCAGTTCCACAAGTGACACGACGCCGCCACAGGTGTCCGCCACAGGTGTGGAAACAATCTCGCAGCTATAGTGATGATTTCTCAATTCGATTGCACCGGCATTTGGAGAAAAAATGGAAATGTGAAGACGTCTGCTTCACATGATGTTGAGGATAAAGCGTGCTCTATACATGTAGCCTATGTATACAAAGCATGCATGCATGTCTGCGGATAGTTAGCTCTACATTTCTTGTTGGTTAGTATTGAAATTTCGATAAGCTTATTGATTTTTACGCGATTCGCATGCATGCATGCTTTCCCAGTTAATGATAAAAAAATTATAAAAACACACATGCATTCATACATGCAGCACAAAATTAACATCTTTTTTATAAAAAGCAATGATAAGATATTAGAACATATCTTATATCAGTAACTTTTAATGATTAATTTATCTTTCATTCCATCATTTGCTGCTTGCTGTTTAGCACACGATTTCCGCGATGTTGGGGAATATCGAGCACGATAGAATTTTAGTTAGTGTCAATCAGATGTTGACAAGCAAACCAAATCGAGAATGACATTGTCGATGACTACCGCTGTGACTTCTGAAGTTATGAACCGGAAACAGATGCTCGATCAATGCGGTTTGGACAAAATTAACTCGCTGTGATTTTAGAATGTTTTTTTTATTTCATCGTTTTTTTTCACATAGGCTATTTTTTATCGACGTGAATCCAATAATTCCTGGTTGACTTGAGCTTCTAGGCCCAGGTGTATCTAGTTGCTACACACCAAAGTTCGAGTGAAAATAAAAAGTTATATATATATATATACAAAGTTTTTTGCTCAACGTGGCGAAATTACCCGACTTGACTCTACCCAGTGATATTTTATGAGTGGGGCTGTATGAGCACTTTACGTATTCACATTGCACGGAAACTATCAATCGAAGGCCTAATTACAACTGCAAGCCATTTAGGTCTAATTACGATGAGGAAAGAGTTGCTTTCGCTTGCCTCGAGCAACACAGGATGAGAGGCTTGGCCAAATAAGCGTCTGATTTCGATCGTTGCTTCGGAGCGGTTAAATTTAAGCATTTTACCGTTATCTTAAAATGCTTGCGCCGCACCTTCCTCAGCAGAGATGCAACCGGTCGCCGGTAGACCGGCGCAGGTCGCCGGTCCGGTCTGAAAAATCAGACCGGCCAATACCGGCAGAGACGGTCACATCGGCATAATTTCATCCGGTATGATGTGAGGAAGTGTCCTTCATGTTGAATCCATCATGTCAATCAGTAAATTGTTAATTTTAGCAGCCGTTTTCAAGGCACATTTACATACGGTATGCGCTCTCCTCTAGGCGTGAAAACTTCTGTGCAGGCAATTCTGATATCTATCCGGTACGCACTTTCCCGTTCGATGCTTGATGACTTGATCACGTGCTTTCACCAGCAAGGCGCGCGATCTTCTCAGGTAACAGTGGCTGTTTCTCGGTGCTAGGCATCTTTTGACTTGATAGTTAGGCTCTTCCAGCTTATTTTTTCCCATTGCACTGCCAATGAAATTCTAGAACTTTTAATTGTTGTGAAAAATTAACATATAAAAATGTAATCACCTATGTCTCTTTCCGTTAGGTGTAGCGTATGGGGAACTGAAGGATTTTAATCTGATAACAAAGCTTAGACTACATTTTGCCATACGTCTATGTAAAACAAAATCATGCAGAGTACCGCCACCGTCGTGTCCTTCTAAATCTCTAGCTTGTTGTCGTAAAATGTTACAAAGGTACTTTTAATAGATGATGCTGCATAAACCTAGACAAATAATATAATATAGATAATAAATATACTAATAAATCTAGACAAAATCAAATTAAGTGTTCCTAGCCTAGGCTAGGAATTGTAACATTCTAACGTGTAGCTAGGGCCTGCTAAGCATATAACAGGCAGGTCTAGCCTACTATAAAGGACCTATCTGGTACAAGATGGGCCTATATATAAAGGCCTAAATATAGTGCATCGTAGGCCTGTACATTATATTAATGCCTACCTACAGCTATACATCAATCTTATGCTTAGTCTACTCTATGAGCTGATAGCCTAGTAGGCTCGCACATCAGGTTTCGGCCTACAGCCTCCATAACTGACCTCACGATAGGCCTATTCGCTTGTAATCTTATGCGGTATCAAGTTATAGGCAACAATGTTTAACTCTATATATTCATCGAAAGATCCGGTCGCCGGTCCACTGCCGGTCGTCGGTCCACTGCCGGACGCTGGTATACCGGTGCCGTGCCGGTCCGGACCGGTTACATCCCTGTTCCTCAGATCAGCTAGACTGCGCCCCAGACTGATAAACATAACCATGGATGGTCCTCTATCGAATTTGAAGTCCATTCGAGCAATGGGTCCTGAGCAGAGGGCCATAGGACTATTTTTCAGATCCGCATTTACGCAAACAATGCTCTATTTTCACCAATAATAATGGTAATAGTCCATACTCTTGCGACATAAAGACTTCGATAGTCATACAAAACTTCCTCTAAGTTGACTGGTTTCTAAAAGTTTGGTTTAGGGCTACTATCTGATCGGGACGCATAATACCTACCCCTCTTTGCTCACCAGAAAATCGGTTTGCCGGGGTAATTATGAGCAAACAAATTCATACGTAAAAGTGTCATTTATGATAAATATTACATTCAAAATGAATGTTGTCGAATGTGAAAGTAATAGTTGAATACTGTTGACTAATACGAAGCCCTGTAACTGAGCTCACTTAAGACACTCTTTTTCGACCTGAAAAATGGTACAGTAACCTGGGACGATAATTGTCACTTAACTTAATGGTCAAGGTCAGTACTTGTCTCCTGACAGATATGCGAAAAATTTCTCTTGTTATATAACAACACGATGGTATGGCAACTCGAGACTTGGCTAGTCAGATCAATCACTTTGTGATGTTTGTTGCTATTTTGTTGAGAATGACCAATGACTATTGATTTAAGCTTATGTCTGCACTGTTTCATGATGCGGCAAAAGTTCATTCTGAGGCTGAGTCATGCCGCGATCATACGTCAGGAATCGAGCGACCCGCCGTTTCTCCATCTAACATATCTGCAGCAAAAGAAGAAAACAAACAGAACAAGCGTCCAAGAAAAGATGTTCGCAACCTGAGTCAAAATGAAGTGAGTGCCGAAACAAGCAGGCCTAAAGAAAACAATTCTGCAGATAATAGAAAATATTCTTCATGATGGGTCTGATTCAAAGCAAGCTGTGTATCGGACGATACACAGATTGCTTTGAATTCTGCAGATGTCGATGGTGATACCAAGACGATCTTCCATAAGCTTCGTTGACGATCGATCAAATTATCATCGTAGAATTCAGCGGGAATCTTCGTGATGCAGTTTACTTCATTGGTTGTGAACAATCATTAATTGAACGTTGCTGTTGACGTTTTGCTTCGCATTAGGCAAAGGCCTATAGAATTATTAGATTTCATTCATTGAGTTAAACAGATGAAAGAATGCAAATTTATTTTATCTCAACAATTTTCACTGTTCTTTATTTTGACTGAACTTAAGTTCCATAAGTAATAGAATATATAGGAGTATGGTCAAATAAGCTTTTATGATAATGATAGTGCAAAACAGACAGCATTCGGTTTATATCATAGCATATCTAAATGCAAATTGATCAACATATATACATCAAAAATTTGTATTAGAACATGGCATGATGTATGTTTAACTTAAGATATATTTATTAACATTCTAAGACTCTATCATTCGATTAGTACTTTTGGAATTATGCTCATATTATGACGGGAAGAACAAGATTGATCTATTTCGATGTGAAGAATAACTCGATTTTCTTGATTGTGATGATGATGAGATTGATAATTGCATTGCGATAATCTACCACTGTATTGTAAGCATCTAGATTAGTTGGCTCTAGAAAAGCGATGTTTACGCAAAGTGCTCATAATTACCTCGGGTGGGTCTACGTGCAAATTATGAATATGTCATAGGCCCTACTGCATGGCGATTAGCTTACTTAATAATGTACCGGTATGTATTCTGATTTCGAATCCTGTAAAACTAATCTTGCAAGCTAGGTTATGTTTGAGGTTTTGCGTGAAGCTGTAGTCTAATTTCATCTGGCCGTACACCAGCTATCTTCGCACTAATCCGGATTCCGCGGAACATCCCAGAATATATCTAGGTCCCACTCACCTTCTTTATCCGCTTTCTGGGTCACAAAAACAGAATTCCTCGGTTACTCTAAACTCATCTTCACAAATTAGGCTATGCATTCTTCCTTTTAAATCTCACTATCATAATGCTGAGCATAATCAAAATATCGACTGGCTTCATATGCAAATCAATTTCATAAATCAATGCGCTTCCGAAGGTGGCATAGTGAAAGTGTATGCTCGCCCTCAACGAGGACTTAGGTTCGATTCCTGGGTCAGGCGAGCGCGGTTGAGGGAATCATGGGATTGGTATCTTTTCTTATCTTGGTAGCTGTCATTCTCTTAAGATATTTAACATAGCACGACAGACTTCTCTTGTCAAAAAACAAACGTTGATCCGAAAATTCTTTAATTCAATAAAAATCAAAATGCCGGTAAGAATAACATGATCTACAATGATACAAAATCTCAGCCTTCTTCCATCATTTCCCCTTCATCACCGGAAGACTCAGGTTCAACATCCACAATCCCATTCCCCTCAATTTGTCCAGCATCCCCTAGCTGCTCAAGCATTTCACGTACATGTTCTAAAACCTCCTCTTGTTCACCTTCTCGGGACAATTCTAAGGCTGAATTCAAGAACGTCCTCGCATTCTCTGCTTTCTCTTCCTCATCTTCCTTCTCTTCACCTCCCTTCGCGTTCTCCCACATCTTAAAATGAGCGATGGAAGAGAGATAAAGAACTTGAATGTCTTCGTCGTTCTCCATATGACAAGATTCCAACACTTCGGCAGCTTCCTCTAACATCTGTAATTCAATAAGAGTTTGAGAACACTTGAGACGCGCATCGAAGTTCAGTCCAGTCGCAGTTGTCACGTCGATATCTGTCTCCTCTTTCTTCTTTTCCATGCTGGCCTCCACGTTTTCGTCTTCTTCGCCCTCCGCTTCACCTTGTGTGAGAACAGCTCTCAGCATTGGCTGCCAGAGCTTTAGACTCTGCTCCATGGCTTCTCGAGCCTTTTCAGGATCCTGTTTCACGAGTTGGAAGGCCGCCCAGAGATTGATTGCTTCAGGATTGGTGTCATCAGCTTTTCTAGCGGCTTCGATGTTACTCAAACATTCATTCTCCGCCGCGAATTCGTCGCAGAGGTCAGTCATGTAAATTTCGGCAACAGCACAATGTGCTGAGGACAGCAGACGTCGTGAAGCTGGCTCCTCACGCCATCTCATCTTCTTTGGGGTCTCACTGCCACCAGCTGCTCCTTCTTCTTCTTGTAGCGCTTTCTTGAGATTGAGGATTCCCAATTCATAAAATTTCACTGATTCCTTGCCTTCGGTTAATTGACCGAGATAGAGATATGAGCCGTGCCCGATTTCAGATCCTCCTAGTTCGACTGCTCGTTCTAAACAGAACTTAGCTTCGAGACTCCGATCGTCTGGAGATTCAAGGAGAAGAATACCGATCATTCGAAGAGCACGAACGTTTTTATCATCCATTTCAAGAGCACGCATGCAGAACCGTTGAGCGGCATCCACTTCTGATTCCTCTTCGAGCAAAGCTTCTGCTCTGTCAATGAGGTCATCAGGCGTGTATGACGGTGTTTTGGAAGCATCACCGGACCCAGCACCGTTTTCAGTTTGACCTACGGATTTCCTCGACGCCCTTAACTTTTTCCTCTTCATGAAATCTGCAAAAGAATAAATAATGACAAAATTAGGAGACGAAAAATGTTTCGGTATAATGAATTATAGAAGAATAATCATAAGCTGAGAATCAGAAATACATGCAGATATTGACTGACAATATAAGGTCATTTTTAATGTATTGAGAAATATACGTTCTGACATTCTGATGAGGTGTCCCCGGACTGTCCCTCTATGTCAAAATTTTACACAATTCACTTAAAAAGAGAAACAATGTAAATCATAATAACCTTAAACCATCAACAACTCATGCTTACTATTTAGCTAAAGTTGGATTTACAATGGCGTGTGTTCGACTATCGTGTGTTACATTTGCCTCACGTGTTTTACACGCTCATGCATGTGTTTACACGGATAGGTTAAGGTAAAAACATTGACGTCAAATGCATCTATCTCTCTTTTCCATCGCCTGTGTTAAAATTTACTCAATGCACGCGAGATAAATGTATATTTCTTAGTTTTCTATTTATCTTAGTATTATAGTTTATACATTTATCTTAGTTTATCTTTCTCTGAACGCACGCACACAATTTTCAAGGCAAAACATGAGGAATGAAAAGAGATTGAAACAATTGGCAGAAGACGAACTACTTCTTGCTGAGTCACAACCGCATGACCATTTGCACAACCCATCCTGCAAGCATTACAAAGATGTTATGAAACGTACGAAGGCTTGGAAATCAATCGCAATGATACTGGAGAGGTCAGAGGAGGACGTCCAACATCGCTTCGAATATCTGCGGAGGGAGTTGGGACGAATTAGAAAAGCTGCCGCGACAAGAAGTGGTCAGGCTGCCCAGAAGAAGTTGGAAGATGATAATTCAGTCTGACGAAGTATGTCTTGGCTGAACCCATTCATTTCAGTCAGAGGAAAGACAGCAAACATGGACAAAAATGAGGATAACTCATGTGCTGAATTCACTGATTTTTTTTCCGTTCGCATATGCTGTCGTCGCCGTTTCGGTAGTCCATTCGCTTTTTGAATACACTGAACAGCAATCATCAGACAATGTAGCTTCGGGTTTTCAGTCGCGTTTTCACTTGACTCCATCACACACGCAATTGTAAATGGCCGGATGAATGAACAATGTAAAAACACAGCGTGTTTTATTCCCATGTATTACTCGCGGCTGAAAGTAATACATTCCTAAGATGGAGTTTCTGAATAGTGTAAAATATACACACTGTATATTGTGTAACACACGTCATTGTAAATCCAGCTTAAGACATTTAAAACTCGCTAGAGATCATCCTCGATGACAAAAAGGACAAGATTGGAATGTCATAAGACATCATCAGATTCTTCACATCTTGCCTAAAAAGTCCATCCTCCAAAGAATCTACATGCATACTAAAGTCAGCTACATTTTGTGCAGCTTATGAAGAATATGTACATCAATGTTCCCACATATTACAATCCTGAAGATTAGTATACAGTTCAGCCATGCGACAAAATATAGTCATACTGGCACTTGTTGCATTGCATGTATGCAAATGCCAAACTTATAGCACATGAAATAAGGACGGTATCCAAAGGAAAATCGCTTTCTCTTCCTAAGCTAGGACTACTATTGTGGTCTGAAGAGAAAATAAACTAAGGATGATTCATACTTGCAAGCTTAATGAATCAATTACCAGATCGAGCTTTCAAAAATTTCGAACTTAATTTGTACTATCAACGATGAAACCATAAGAGGACTTTACATCGGCGCAGGATCAAATATGCTTTCTTTTGAATTGATGTTGTTTCATTCCTGAAAATTCAACTTTTCCATTTGCTCAGCAAAGTGCATAGCATGAATGTAATTACTTATCTGGTAACCATGTAGATCGGAGATAAACAAACTATATCTAACAAATAATAATGGAGCAAAAAGTAGCGTGCCGATGTTTCTGATAATTCATACAAATATGTTCGTCAATAATGTAGCTGAATTACGCCAGGTCACCATTCACAACATCTCCATGTCAAGATGGTAGTCGTCAGATAAACCATTGATAATCGTATTGTAATTTTGATAATTCTACTCGAAAGTTCACCAAATATCAACAGCATTGATCGGAAAACATTTCTGAGTATTTCATGAGTTGAACTTTTGTCGATTTAACTATCGCAAATTGCAGCCAAAATGCAGCATTTGCGCATTGCGAGCTATTTCAGTAGAATCTTAGTCTCATGAAAGGTTTTAGTAATACGAAAGCAAGCCTAAAAATGGAGGCTAATTAAATATTTCTCATAGTACGTAGACCAATAACTTTACATTATTTGAGCACTTAACATTCAAGATAAAGACAGAAAAACATGTCGTCTAACTTCTTAAAACGTTTAATATGACAAACAAGGCAACTGATGCAGAATGACGAAAAAGATTAATGCCTTGTATGTATAAAGTGATATGTATCACATACATGCAGTATATATAATATGCATATAATCATGTAGAGTACATAATAAATGTATGAGTATATGCACGACATAGATCGTTACCCAAAACGCCTGCTTAAGTGCGGTGCAATCACAAGTACAACATTTCCATCATTATCCAAACCCTATCATGAAATTTTGCGGCTTTATTGAATTTCGTGAGACAAAAAGAATCAAACAAAGATAATAATCCAATTCACCGTCCATGAATTTAATCGGAACTACTGTGAGTTTTCCAGGGATGACAATGAACGGTCACAATCGTATGTTGCTTGTATTCAATACGCTTTGAAGTTCACCGTGAGAAAATAACTTTGGATTCGCAGATGGCACGAAAAGAAGGATCAAACTCATATTTTAGATGCGACATTGGGACGAGATTGCATGTTTTTAGCATTGCACTTTCGCATTGCAATTTTCATGCTTTCCTCGTGAGAAATGATTATAAGATCCGATTAGTAGCCATGGGCATTCAGACTCGTGAATGAGCCTGAACTTTAGGTCCGGTGTGGAATTTCCTTTCCTTCAATTCAAATTTCATAACGGAAATTAGAGGGTTGGTTAGAAGATTAGAGGGTTGTAGCAGTCGCATTGAATTTTAAATTCGCAAAACTAATTCATGAGCTGCTGATCACCGAAAAATCAGGACTAACAGCGTGTCATCAATAACCAACCCACAAGAAAAGTTTGCGATCAGAAAACTGAAATTGACTATCAAACTACCTATATTAATTCCTTGAGGAATATATTGATGCAAGTCATTTGATCAGATGCTTGTAGTTGACGAAGTGCTAGTCTTGTCAGAGTCATAATCGTCCAGTGCTTGGTGCGATTATGATTTTTCATAACTGAAGAATTCGGCACAGCATTGGATACTCATTCGATGTGTGAATGGTATTAGCTACAGAAAAACAGATGTAAGATAAACTTAAGTATATATACTAGCATGTCAAATGTGCATGCTTAATTCAAATGTAAGGGAATGCCAAGTAAACTGATATTAGTGTAATAACTAATTATTTCCAGTTAATTTCTGTCTTCTTCACGAAGCTTCAGGGAACTGCAATTAAATTATGTTTGTGTTAGGAGTAAGAAAATATCTAATGCATATAATAAAACAATATTATTGAATACAACCTGTATATGCAAATATAATAACCGTATTTAAGTTTCAATTAAATTGATTAATAAGCAACAATGGTAATTAATTAACCGTGAAACGGGTCATGCACCAAGGTACACGCAATACATACACACACACAGTATTCCAAGGATTAGGTTTCGGGCAGACAAATGACTTCTAGAATGACCAAATTTTTGTGACAAGAAAATAATTCCAAGCTTCGCTTTATTCCAAGATTTTACGACTACCAAATCAAAACTAAGTCTTTTCGTAGCTAAAAGCGTTGAAATCTAAATAACAGAAACTCCAATCAACTTTTGAGTATCCAGTAGGAAATTCAAACAGATGGAGAGAAAGTTCTGTAACCCTGGCTCCAATCAAGGACAATTTGAAGTCAATAAGCTGCTTATATTCAGTAGTCCCTGGTCCAATTCAGTCTAAGGGCCACTCTGATCGGTTACAAGTCAATGAATATCGTGTGCTGCCAGAAACCATTTCCAGACAGTACATTTAATGGCGTGTATCTCACTCAACTCAACATCTGCTAAAAATACTGTGAAATTGTATGTAATGAATAATTGGATCCAGTGAGGTTTGAGAAATTGGAGTGCAATTTTGAATTGAAAGATGCTTTGACGTACCATATGGCGAATCCAATTTCTTTTTTCATGACAGCATTCAACTTGCTGACTCACATCAGCACATAACATCGAATTTTCCCGAAGTAAATCATGTTGTTATAAAAATAATTAGATTCTTAGGTTTCATCTGTGTGAATCAATGTCTGTGATAATAAATGTCACATAACCTACAATAACGATAATTCCGATAAATCACATTGATTATGATTGGAAAACACTTCAAACAATCAACGAATCTCACAACACCTAAAACTTACATTCTCTATTGTTCTTCAACCTTGCCTCAAATTCAACACTTCTCGTACACTTGAAAATGAATTAATTTAAGACATAACTACAAAGTGCTGACTGATTTAAACAAAAGTCAAAAGAGAACTTTAAAACGAGTTCCTGCTTGACGAGAGCTTTAATGATGCGTTTTCATATTGCTTTTCATTTGAATCTCTACTTTATTCCCTCCACGTTTTCCGTTGCAATACATTATCTGAATCATCAAATGAACCAATCAGTTGATGAGCAGTTTACATCTATTTATCTTTCACCATACATTGAGATGCTAAATAAATCGATCAGACATTGTTTGCAATTGAAATTTGGGACTTGAGATATTCTACGTTTTACAATTTCAACTTTTCTACGTTCAATATTGTACAATTCGGCGAATGGAAGAAGAAAATCGCTTATTATGAATGTACAGAAACAGAAGTGTTAGTAGAAATATAAATAATGCACACTTCGAGAAATGTATGAAGCAGGTTGGCGAATTATTTCTGATTTCAATTTTGCAGGACTTTTGCAAAAAAATTATATGATTTTTGATGGACTCTTAAGAAATTTGCATGATCATTTAGCAATCATTTATGAAGCACTTCATTTGATAAACAATTCCAATAACTGATTTCTATTGTTGTTACAACTTATTAAGGAATGTATAATTATCAATTCTGCAACAGTTGTCACACGTGGCGAATGAAGAAGACATAGTTGGTGCAACAAGTAACAATTTATATTGATTTCTGTAGCATAAATTGCCAGAAAAACAAATTCTTGAATCGAACAAAAGCAAAAAAAATAAAAAAATTTGACTGCTTGGCAAGTGTGCATTAAATTATTATCCGAGATGCTCAAGCATCAAAAAAGTGATAACGTCGCCATTTTCATCATCGAACGTTTTCGACCAAATACCACTGGTTTAAGTTGTCAATTCATCATATTACTAGATATCCAAGACTTAATGCATGCTACTTTATCTACATTCTTCTATATGCTATAAAACCAATGTATATATATGTTGATTGAAAATTGTATAGAAATCAAAAATAAAAAAAATTGAACCACTTCGGGATCATGAGTCAAGACCAGCGCAGCGGTATTTGTTTGAAAACGTTGAATGATGAAAATTACCAAGTTTTCCCCTACAATTATGGGTTCAGCAACCTCCAAAACAATAATCTTTGGCAGTTACTAGAGTTACTAAGATCGAAGGTACATTACTATTTGTATCAGAGTCAGGAAACACTAAATCATTACAACAAGCATTACAATTGCAGAGATAGATAATTTAAAAATACAACTTCTTTTGACTAAGGTGACTTTTTGCAGGATCAATTACCAATTTGCAGGACTTTTGCATGATTTTTGCAGGTCTAACCATTTTTCAGGACTTTTGCAAGATGCTAGCCACCCTGATGAAATGATCAGCTATTCATTACGCTATGATTTCCGATTGACCAGAGAACTGAGCTTTTCAATACCATCAAAGTACTACTTCATTAAATGATAGTCAAAATATCATGAAAATCAATTTTTACTTGAACGATTATGTTTGCTTGTGGCTGAACGACACATTCAATTTATGAGTGTCACTCAACCTTCAAAATAGATTTATAATATAATATTCTGCCTTCAAAAGTCAAAGTCATCAGGCACACTATTAGTTCGACTTTGAGGCGTCTCCACAATGCTTGCTGCAACAGCAAAGTCTCTGACGGTTCATCTTATTGGAATTGATTGATTGAGAGTGCTGTTGTACCTCTACAATTGTTCAACATTTAAAGTTTATCAACCGCTATCAGAAATAGGCGTGCCGGAGTCATAACTACTGCTGTAACTGACACGCAATCACACACGAAAGCAGCAGGATCACATTCGCGGTCTTCGATTCGAACACATTGCACACATGATTGCTCAGATACATAGAAATACGACTATGAGTTCGTCTACGTAAAAGGGACCAGAATGGACAACAACTGCTTGTTGATGGCAACTGGCTACTCGTTCAGGCAGCGATCTTAACCCTTTAGTGCCATAGTCCTTTCATAGGACGGTTCCTAACACCGATCATTTGACAGGTTATCACTTATTTCAAAGTCTAATTTTGTTTTGGTTGAATGATTTATGCCCAAATTGAATATTTTCATTAGTCTGCTCACATCATGTTCTTGTCATGTAAAAAAATTTCATTTGAATACCTTTGATTTTCAATGCTGAAAAATGGCTTCATATAAATGAAAAAAGTAAGCTTGTATAATTACTTGCGATTAGCATTATAGGACATTGCTAAAATGATATTTTTGTATCAACCTAAATTACTGATAAATGCATTGAGTTATAATGCAATAGAATATATGCAATGTTATATTAAAAATATTTTAGAATGATTTCAACCCGTCCTTTCTTTTAGGACGGTGGGCACTTGAGTTACCAATTTTTCAGTAAATTCATCCTTTACATACTTGAAATACAAACGTGTATGTTCCATAAAATTTAACTAATAAAATGATTTTCCATGATACTTGACTATGGTCGCCATGGTGCCAAGCGCAAATCACATCCATGGATAGCAAGTCCTATTTGGATATCAATGCATGGTGCATGCCAACTCATAGTGGCCTACACACGAATAAAGTGCAAAAAGCTTCAATCGAATATTCTATCGCGATAAAGAAGGGAAGTTCAGAATAAAAAGCAGATAAATGATAACAAACAAGCAGGTGCCGATTGTTATTTACTGCTGGAATGACAGCAGCTGTGCACACCTGACTTCCAATCGTCACGGTCGACATCCAGCAGAAACTGGCCAAGTTTAACTAATAGTAGGCCTAACGAAATCAATCAAATTTTTTCGAATCACGCCGTTAAACCGTTCACAGTTCTTAAAGCAACAATAAAGCAATGTGTTATGAGTTAGTATGCCTATTGTGTTGCTTATATATGATTTTTGCGTAAGAAAATCATCAAGCTATGTATATAATGGTAAAGATCTTCAATACATTGATTAATTTCCAATCTTTTACAGTGCATCGACAATTTTTCAATATATTCATGTCTAATTTGTCCAGATTTGATATTAGCACACATTTATCTGTCAGCAGTACATGTATAATGCAGATCCATCATCATTTACTGAAAAATGCTTCCGTAACACGCTATTACACGTAAATATTATACCAATTCAACTTTGAACCCCTTGTACCCACCGTCCTTAAAAAAGGACGGTGCTCAAAATAGTACTTAATAATATAGATACTCTTAGATCTGTGATATTTGAACTGTTAGATGCCTGGCGACCTACGTCACGCAGTATCATGCCGAAATTTTGAGATTTTATTACCTTGGGTATTAATGGGTTAAGAAAAATCAAATTACTGAAGCTTGCAGTAATTGCAAATTCATGCATTAAGGCGATGTACTGTAATAATTTTATCGATTTTTATATTAAAGCGAAATGATGACAACCGTGAACCTTTACAAATTACATTGACAAGGCATGCGCACGTAGCCACTGTTAACTACTGAAAGTTGCCATCGTCATGACGGTGCATTGCTTTCAATGTGCATGTCCGATTGTCCGTTCTAGTCTTTTATCTTTATAGAGTGTGTGATTTCTAAGAATTAGGTAATCAATAGGTTCAATCAATAGGTAATTTCCAAAATTAAAGCACTAGAACGTTAGTGTCCGTAGCACAGTGGTTAAGTGTTTGGCCTTGCGATCTTTCGGTCCAGAGGTCGCGCCCAGAAAGTGTCACTGAAGTCGTGAGAAATGGCATCCGGACTAAAAGATAATAACGCTCCAGATTTAAGTCTGATTGTGTCAGCGACGTCCGAGCCCCCAGTATGGGGAAGTAGTGACGTTAAAACATCATTTTAAGCATTTCTCAGGCACTTGATTAACAAAGGCAAAAGTCATTCATACATGAGTAATATGACAACAATAAAAATGCAAATTTCAAACGTACGACCCCTCCTCATGCTCATGCGGCCTAAGGAAAAAAATAGGATGGTAGATACGTATTGAAGGTCTGTATTGTATCTAGTGGTTCCTCTATCGCAAATATTAGACCCATCTATTCTAAAGATATGAAATAACTTGGAGGTATTAATCAATCGCAGTGTATGAAATTTCTCAAACTCCACTACAGAGAGCGTACATTGTGAAAACTGAAAACTCATTTTTACAGGTACGTTTCATATATCTGAATTACAAGAATAAAAAGATATACAGAAAATGGACGGGTAGTAAATAAGTACAGCTGAAAATGATATTCCAAAATTAATACTCTACAACAAAAAAATTACACATTCTCAACAATAAATCATGTATAAAATCGTTCTCCCACGTAATGGACGGCAGTGATGTCAAATACTGTAAAAATGTTTATACTTTCGAAGTCCCTACAGGACAAAAAGATTGAAGCAAGGACTGTTCGACGTGTCGAACACATTGATCAAGCTGCGAAGAAGCGGTCAGTATGGATAACAGGTGACTATATCTAAGACATGATAAATCGGAATTTTTGTGTAAAGGTTTGAACCATTTCTGACAACTCCTGTATCTGGAATTCGAGTTGCGTTAATCGAACACGATTCTCCTCAACGGCATCAAGGTCGATCTTGACGACCTTCACATCTGTATTGGACGATTCATTGACGATGCGAGAATCTAGGGATTTGAGAAAATCGATGAGAAGATTACCATCGTTTGCAATCACATGTAAGACGGGAGCCAGCTGAAATAGAAAAGCAACAATTAAAAGAAAAAGAAATACAAAAGAAAATTATATAGAAACATTTCCCATTTTCTATCGAGTTCACACAACAATAAATTACTGCTACATAATTTTTGGAAAGTCGATGTGACATCAGCAGCTAGCTGTCATGACTCTTACTCAAAAGCAAAATTTGGAGGACTTTCAAAAAGCCCATCATGCCGTTCAAAAAAAATAAGAAATCGAATAATATATTTTGAAAAGTGCGACGTCTGCTAATGTATCATTTGATATTATCCGCCTCGACAAAGAAACAATTAATCATTTGTAACTACTACTTAGAGACTAAACTAGACTTAACTACTAAGAAAGACAAGTGGGATCACAGCTTTTAGATGGTAAGTCAACAGTTTACAGTTTTCTAGGACTTTGCAATCACTTTTGATAAGCCAACCTGTCTGATATACGTACGTTTTGTATGCATGTTGCATGTCAACACTCAAATAGTTGAAACAGATTTATCACTTTCTGCTAAGGCTGTGCGCGGTGCACCGGTTTTTCTGCTTGCACCGGCTCTCAGAGCGGTGCACCGAATTGTGCGAATTTCGATCAAATTTATATTTTATAGTATCCAAATATAATCAATTCACTTTATCTGTTATCTTAGTCAGTCACAACAATTTGTAGAGAAGAATATTTTAAACATGCAGTGTTTCATCCAACTAGGAGAGCATTATTCAATTCTATTCATCATTTCAATTCAAACTTTAAAATTCTATATCATGAAAATGAAGCCTTTTGAAAATCGCGGCTGTATCATGGAATAACTGATGCTCCTGCTGTGGAGAAAAAATGTGAAAAAGATGAAGAAAATGAGGCAATTCAAGTTCATGATAAATTGTTTTAGGCCACGAAGTCTCAATTCCTGCGATCTCAGAATTTCGGAATCTAATAGTGAATGCTGGGTAACCTGCTGCTGCTCCTCTTTCTAAGATACAGCCTATCCTAGCATTCTATCGTCTAACGATCCTTTTTTCGACGAAGACTTTTTTCGGCATCCGGTAACATCATCACATAGATACTTCTTGAAGCAGAGTAATGTTAAGATGTTGACCTTCTTGAATTGTAATTTGTAGATAACCGTGACATTGCCTCGGCTCTTCCTTATTGAATTCAACTATTTACAAGATGACAAATTATCGTAAAAATGATCATGAAATAAAAATAAATAACATTTGATTCCAACATGTATTGCTTAGATGACTGCTAGAGGAGGTCATCGTAACGTTAGAAAGAACCGAAAATTTATTGATGTAGACAATGAAACACAATGATCGCATGCAAAACAGTCTCAATACAACCTATTGCCTATAATCGTAACACTATACCTTCTAGCTATCACATAATGCTTCAAACAAAATATCCAACGATCAATACACTTAATAATTTTCATTAATAAAACTTTCTTCTGTAAAGCCTCATGCTAACTGTGATTGCTATGGTTACTAGATGATTTCTCTATCTCTTCATGTTGCCTTGGAGGCAAAGCTAATTATTATATCTTTTAATGAATTATCATTCCTAAAAAGGCTTTATCGAACGTCTCATTTTCCTCAAATCAACATCCTCAAGTTTCTCCAATTTCAAATATTTACCTGGTTTGACAGACAAACAGGCTCACGGTGAGAATCGTGATGAAGAAACAAACCTGATAGTTTGATGTTTAAAGACGTGGAAAAATACTAACTTCCTATTTGACCATTGTAGGATAGCAAACGATAACGATCGTATCTTCCTTCAACAATGAAAAAAGATTCTGAAGCAATAGATGCTACCTAGGCTGACTTTATCGTCAAATAATCATTTCTCCAAGTGATCGTTGTTAAAAAAATACTCTGTACACACGAGAAAACTTCAAACCAAACAACTTTCTGCTACGACTTCCAATTGCTTGAAATATATGGATTTTGCAAGGACTCTCCTGCACTATTATAGATGTGGTAATAGCGAGAGATTTGCAAAAAAGTAATACGAACACTAAAATATAAAATATCATGAAACATATTGCAACAGTAAAAGTCGCAGTCTTTCGAAGTTTTTATTGCGGGATTGTGTAGTGCACTTCTATTGCTGATTAATACACTTCTTCAATGCGACTGCGTGCTGTTCTTGAGGAATGGGTCACAGCCACAGAATTAAATATTTTGTTTATCTGCTTCGCAGATGAATCTAATTCTGTGGTCACAGCACTGAATTCAAACTTTCAGGCGTAGTCCAAAATTTGTTGAAAAATTGAAGTTGATGAGCGTCTCGGTGTGCAAAGGGTGAAGCATAGCTCTCATGGGGCCAAGTCAGGACTGTAGACTGGGTACAAAATTTGGAGCTTGCTCTGTCCGAAGATTTCCTGAACAACTTTTGTCTTGTTAAGTTTTCATATTGTCGTGAAGAGTGTGGAGACAAGTATATCGGAGACGAGTTTACTGAATGGTCACTTCATCTTCAACCGCCTTCGGGGGAGCGTCAGCCGCAGCAGCAGGCGTAGGTCATGTTTTGCTTGACAGGAGGCGATTCCTTCACTGCAGAGTTACAGCTGCTGAAGACGGTCAGCATTCTCTTGCTGGATCGGAGTGTTCGGTCGTGGTTCATCTGAGTGATCAGCGGACCCGATTATTTTCCTTACTGGAATTCTGGTAGAAATTCATCACTTCTCATCATCACCGCATTCTCACTCGACTCCTTAATAGGAGTCATCTAAACTGGAAACGAGAGGTTCTGCATTTTCTCTCTTTCGAGGTCCAGCAAGCATCAATTAAGAGCTGAAAACATCGCATGAAGGTGGAATTTAGAGCTGTGAGCATTCCTAGCAGACGTATCGAAGAGATGAGTTAATCGACTAGAGAGGTGCATACAATTCCACGAAGACTATTTCTTGAGCTCTTGACCCTTGATGCTGTGATATGCTTTGTAATTCGATTTTTAAACTGAAAATTTATCTGAAATCCTTTTTGTGCTGCCCTGCATTCTGTTACGAAAAAAATATGATTAAAGGTTGCATCACGAGCGAACACGAGCGCGGAACGCGAGTTTCATCAAGACTGGTGTAACCTAATTGTCGCCGCAGTATTCTGCCAAAGCGACATAATTACCTCTATGTATGAATCATAGATAGCGGACCGAATGAGCAATGATTTCTGAAAACGTTTCTGTACTATCGGTAGGCAGAATTATATTAGCATAATGCATGATTTTGTAAGGCTTTCTATGTCCACAGGTTAAAAAGTTCCACGAAGCAGGTGATTATTTTCCTGATTGGAAATTATTAACCTGGTGCAGACTTCTATGAAAAAAGTCATGCATTATAACAGATAATGCATAGATTTCTTCGCTAATTATTTGTCATAATAGCCTCGAGCCTTCGGCTCTCGGCAATTATAGCAAATAATTACCTCAAATATATGCATTATCTATTACTTATTGGTTTGTCGGTTCGTCACAGACCCATAACGATGTATTTCTACCCAAGATTGCTTGCTGCACTTAGGCAAAAATCAATGACTTTGAAAACATTCTTTGTGAACTTACCTGAATGTTGCCTATCTCTTTGTAGCTATCTTCACTTTCAATTGCTGTTGTTATGATGTAGGTAGTGAACTTGTATGACAAAAAATACTAGAGTTCGACTAGAGTACTTCAATTGTCGTCTTAATTGAAGAAACTTCAATTGGAAAAAAATTTCATACTTTCACGTAGATACAGCAGCTTAGACGGGTCTTCTAATTTTGGAAATGCTCATCTTTCTGCTGCGCATCAGGGAACAAAGTACATAAAAGTACCTCTCTGTTTGAAGCTCATTCATTTTTTGATTTAATTGTTGAATTGTTAAGTATTGATTACATGTAGAGTCCTAGCAGTTACATAGAAATCGGTCAAGTGTGGTGCATCAAAGAATTTGCATTTGTCATACCTGTCATACTAGCCGGTCTCATGACTATGAGTGCAAGTGAATTAGCACACTATGTGCTGTGACTTCTTACACTACTACTGTGCGACAAGTGGACGCCACTGTGCGAAAGTTTGTATTTATTTGTTTGGCACGTCACTCTGTCCCTAAAACAGGCCAAAATTGCTGCTACATCCACAGATTACATCTGATAATCAAATATAAGTTTGAATGTAATTGTTATGCGACTCTCATCTGAAATTCCAGAAAAAAGTGTAAGCAAAAGCTCCTTGCAGGTATTCGGAAATGCATGTTGTTGTTCTTACAAGTTCAGATACTATTCGAATGTTTTCTGCACGACAGATACACATCCAGCCTGCACTTGTGTCCCTGAAAACTCTGAGCAATAAATCTTCCGAACCGCTAGGACTACTACTATCTGATCGGACAGTTGCGCATCTGTCAAACCGTGTATTTAGTTTTACACTTTCTGCGTAAGATTTAAAGCTATAATATTTCCAGGATTCTTTGTCAACTTCATAACTGACTCAGAGTATTATTGACTCTGCACTCATTGATTTGAAATTCACCAACTAATGCTGTTGGCAATAACCTGCAAGTTGACGCAATCGTTTACGCGCATTCAGGAATTATACTCATTCATCCGTACATTTCCCAAACAGGTTGTGAATGCCTGATTTGTTTGATGCATCACACCTAAATATAAAGGTTACACATTTTTTGTTAAGCACCAAGAAATCCCAGATGTCTTGAATACCCAGCAAAAAGTAGTCATTTGATAATTAAAACAATGAAGGCAAGTCAATACACTCGGAACTCGATATTTTCCTAATCTGCACATCAAATACAAAATATTCAATTAGGAGCGCAGACATGAATGGCATTGACTTCATCGAAGACCAACACTTCTGTGTGTACAAAACATCTTATACATAAATTTAGTAACGCAATTGGGGAACGAATGAAAATAACACTTGAACATTTATTTGCGCGAAATTCCTCGATGTATAACTTCGAAATACTAATTTTCTTGATGATAAACATTGTTTCTAAGTCAATTTTTAGTTTCGCAGAACAGACTTTAAGCGATCCAACGGTGGATATCGGACAACAAGCAGATCTGAATACCTCTAAAGAATAATTGTGTACAATTACACATGTGCGGCTTTTCATTCATCTTTTCGTTCGTGTATGCCATACTTGGATTTTATGGGTACAAATTCAGCAAAGATGGCGTTAGATCTTCTCAATTGCCATGTTGATCCAAAATATCAAATTTCCAATAATTCGTTAACAGAAGGAACTCCATTGTGTCAGAAATACATGTCTTCCCATGTCGAGTTTTCCTTGCGAGACTCTTGCTTGAGTCAACTCAGCCAATCGGATTTCAAACGTCTCCATGCGATCAGCAGCGCATCGTCCGGTTCATGGTTATCAGCCATTCCATTGCCTGGACTCGGATTTTGCCTCTCAAGTAATGAGTTCCAGGTTCTCATTAAGTGTTGGCTGGGTATTCCGCTTACTTCAGGTACATTGCAATGTACTTGATGCCCTGATGTGGTGCTCCACCTTAGTGGCATAACATGTAAAAATGGCTCAGATGTCACTACAAGGCACAACGCCTTGCGAGATCATTTCTTCGATTTAATTGCCATTCCACGAATTTGCGCCACAAATTGAAAAACGCTCTGGTTGTGGCCCTGTGGTAGAAAATACGAGGCGAGCTGATGTGCTCCTGTCAAGTGCCGAGAATTAGGATGGCAGTGTATCCCATTCGTCATGAGCACCTATGAAGATTTGGGAAGTGGGTGCTGCTCCAGTCCTAGACCGGATAGCCACAAGACTGTCTATCCAGAAAGGCATCCGTTTTAGCGCGTGCAAATCGGCTATAACAAGAAAACTTTTGTTTTGCCTGATTCGATCAAACACTCTCCAGACTGGAATCAGGCACACGTAGAGAAGGGCTCCACTTTGCCAGTCTGTAAATTTCATTTGAAGTTTTTTTAGGATATAAAACAATTTCGTGTCTGACCAATTAAGTTAAATCAATTTAGGGACGAGTGCGCATCTTCCCGTCTTTGGCAGACTGACGGTAAAAAAGGAATACAAGTGAAGGCAGAAGTAATGTCAGTCAAGTGATATCGGCAACTACTGTCCAACATGAAAACTGTCATCATCACACTCACCGATATAACACGACCCTCTCAAACTGAAGTTTTGAATTTGTTCGGGTTCTGCCAGGCGCGTATCTTTTGCATGATAATTTGATCCTGTCAGGGGTGGGCCGTCACATTTTGATCTGTAACACGCTTTGTCAGATTCCAATATTGAGATTATATATATACGTTGTCGTGGCAGCGTCGTTCAGCTCACAAGTGATTCGGATATCGCTCACTTGGATGTCAACGGTGACCGGCTCCAAACAGTCAAAAATTTCTGTTGCCTTGAGGACATGCTCGACGACTGTGTGGGGTGCTGTCGCTGCAGCACAGACTCGAATTTGATGGTGTTGTAGTAAGTTTAGAGAACTCTCGCGCAACCAAAGCACCAAATTTAAGAACAAAGGCAATGATTTACGAAGCATGTGTCAGAAGCTGCATGTTGTAGGCAGCGAAACGTGGGCCATGAGGAAGGAATCACTAAGGCGACTTGAAGTCAACGACATGAGAATGGCGCGCTGAATATGTGGTGTCTCTCCTAAAGATCGGATCTCAAATGAAGAAGTGAGAAGAAAGCTCGGGTTAGAGGAAATTGTCGACGTCGTATGGAGAAGGAGTCTGCATGGTTCTGGCATGTCACCAGAATGAATGACAATTGTTGGATAAAACGAGTGCAATCCATGGACGTGGAAGGGCGAAGACCAGCCGGCCGACCCAAGAAGTCATGGAGAAGCAATTTCCACGAAGATTTTCGACTACTCGGACTTGCCCCCAATGATGGCCTCGATCGAAAAGTGGAGAGGAGCCATGAAGAGAAATCTTTGTACCCAATCAAGTTGTCCGAGCAATCGACGCTAAATGGATTGAGTAAGTGAGAATTGACACATACTGTTGGGACTAAATGTCACATGCCCATTGACATGAATGTCACTTCTATATAACAAATTATATCACATGCCGATGTGCATAACATTGATAGCTTTCAATTTCGCCTACAATGTTGATTTTCAAAGAAAGTTCACTATATAACGTAATATTCACAATACACGTGTATATCAACCACAGAAAAAATCGAGAAACCACTAATTTATCAACTGTTTTTAATTCCTATTTATGCGTTATTTATTTTTCATACAATTTATGTAGTTTCATAGAAAACTGCCATTGGAGGTGTCCAACATTTTCCCCGAGATTTGGTGTACAAACGAAAGAAAGCATGGGTAAAATAAATAAACTTTTAATTTTATAAGAGAAAAAATATACCTAGATGCCTGAAAATCCTAGCAACCCTCCTGATGCTTTCGGTTTGAGACTATCGGCTCTTACTTATGGGTGCCAGCCACGTAGGAACACCCAGCAATGAAGAAGCAGACCGCTTAGCGACAGAAGAAAACCAAACAGAAATGCCACTAAATTTCAATGTAGCCAAGAAAGCAATCTGCAGCAGATGGAAGTTCACTAGAAAGAAAGAAAAAAGAAGCGATGATGAACAGAAGAGAAAGAAAAACTTTGTCATAAAAACGAAGTGGCCACTACATTTTATTCAGAAAGTACAAACATCGAATCGGAAAACTGGAGACCCTCCAGCATAAACTGTGGAACAGAATAGCCTGCAGAACACAATAATCAGCAATATGGCAGATGGATGAGACAGCGAGCAAGAACTTCTGGAGACCAACCAACGATTCAAACGATCCGTGGAACAAATAAAATCCGGTTCCTGAGGAGTACTGGACGTCTCGCCCAGCAATGTGGTCATCCTGTTCTGAATGGGGAGAAATGACAACATTTTCCGATTACACAATCAAAATAATAACAGAGATCATAACTATATGAAGATAGACCTAACTGAAGCATGATCACAATTAAACTGAGGATAATCAAGATAACCTAATTGAAGCATCATCACGATGCTGCATGAAATTGTCTGTGACCAGAACACGTCATACTTAATTCATATCTGAGTTAATATTCGATGACAACGTCCGTCTTACGAAGTTTTGCATATTTTCATTAAATCCCTAGATTGTTGTTCCAACTGCTTCATTTCTCACCGACCGCTTTTCATACACAAGGCGGTAGGATAATTGGATTTTATGTAAACTCAACCCTCTGTTTATCAAGTTAGGTAATAAACAAGAAAATGGAGAGCAGTGGAAAAATTAAAAACTCTTCATGTTGCTGAAAAACATTTCAATAATCTAACAAACTGAGCTAGTTGACGAATCTCTCTTGCCTTTCAAAGGAAATTTTGAATCATGCAAATTCTGTACAACTATAGATCATGAAGAGAAGAACATTGACCTTAAAATCGACTGAAAGTCCTGTCTCAATGCTTTTCGAGAAATGTGTTCATAGAAGAGAAATGTGGTCCCTATCTGTTCGCAGTGCAAGGATGAAAGCAAAAATGAGCAGCAATGATCATTTTCATGGCTTCAGGTGTTGAAAATTAATACTTGGACGCTTCCAGGACAGTTTCACCATCGCTAAGGCATGTTATTCCCTTTCAGTAAATCGCAGCATATCTTTGATAGATGTGACACTGTCTGGCTCCTCAGGTTGGTCAGTCATCATCCGCCAAGTAGTCCGAAGAGCTTCTCAAACTCTTGCGCATAGTTTCGAGCCCGTGTTTCTGCAGTCATTTGTACTTTGTAAAGCTCAGGTTCGTCTTGTGATGGAGTTTTGCTCAAACGTTTGGTCATCAGGTCCTCAGAGAAGTGCAGATACACTTGATCGCATTCAATACAAGACAGGTCGCCTGATGATGATACTCTCACTTCAAATTTGGCATCACTCGGACACCGTAGAGCGGCCTCCTGCCTTTCCCTATTCTATCGCTATTATCACGGTCTTTGCTCTGATGAACTTGATTCTGTTACTCCACGTCCTCGTTCTTTTACCAGATGCATAAGAGGAAGTGACTATGGAAATCGAAACTTTTTGTTGTATAGGCTTTACCTCTACACAAATATTATATTATATACTATTGTATTATATACATTACATCTTATATTATGAAACATTCATTTACGACATATCAGCCAAACATTGACTGAATCCACGCACCGACCGGTCCCTCACTTCCAGCTATTTTTAGTGGCTACAATATGATTACCACTAGAAGTTGCTAGAAGTTACAAAATACATTTTCCATATTTCTTTTCATGAAAAAATATCCAATCATCACCGATCGGACGCATTCTGCTGCCTGTCAATATGCGATTCTCATTCGGACGTGAGTTCTACACTTGAAAATACACTGATCGAAGGAAGAGGTTATCTGAGTAGGAAAGTAATTACGTCAGAATGTACTGCATGCAAACATGCAGGAGATTCTTTTTTGTTGTATTGTCATCGGAATAAGCAAATAAATTCATGTGCAAAATAAAAGCAAATTTGAATTAAAACTGATGAGTCTTTTTTTGCTCATCCTTGTCCCACCACACATGCAGAGCCACACTAGCAACGTGGTAGTCCGGCAGCCAGAATGAGCTTCTGCAGGGACGAGGCCGAAAATGAGACTTTCACAAAATGATGGACACTCTATGCCTACTACGAATCGGCACGTCTGCCGAGTTCTAGTGAGTTCCTCTTCTTGTTAGACAGGATCAAAGAAAAACACATGTAAATCCAATGGGACGCAGATTGCAGTTTTTGGATAAAATGAAATTCTGCATGTTTTCTCTGATTAAACGAAAAGTACGAAGCTCCGAGTCATAATTTTTGGCATGGAATGTCTTCAGGTCATTTCCTATGATGTGCATGTACTATTATCATGCCTCTGATCGGCAAAGTATGCGAGAATGTGGATAAAGTTGCTCAAAATGTTTGTGTTTGCCGACATTAAGAGGCTCGCCAAATCTAAATGTGTCTAGCTTTATAGACAGGGGTGCATGAACATGAAAGTAAATGACTTGTAGATATGACATGCTAAAAATCATGACTTTGCGCTCAGTACTTTTCGATTAATTAGAGAAACATAGAAAATTTCATTTTAGCCAAAAACTTCAATCTGCGTCCAATTGGATTTACATGTGTTTTTCTTTGATCCTGTCTGACAAAAAGAAGAATTCACTAGAATTCGGCAGACACACCGATTCGTAGTACGCATAGGGTGTACATCATTCTGTCAAAGTCTCATTTTCGGCCTCGTTCCCTGCAGAAACTCGTTCTGACTGCCGGACTATGGAACAGCCTCCATTGAGTCCACACAGTCGCAAATCTCACGTTATGAGGGCAAGTAACCTATAGCAAGGACATCTTAATACAGCAACAGCTCTGTTACCATATTTAGATGTCCTTGACTACAGTGAAAGCGGTGGCACCTTCCAAGGCTTACAAACTCGAACCCTGGACCTTTTGCACTTCGTGCAGAAGCGAGGCCCATAATCAACTGAGCTATCCAACCACCTAAGGAGGAAGATGATTTACAGGCGGATTTATCTATTCAAAGTATAAATAAGTCTACAATGCCCAATCAGGGGTAATTTTTTTGGCTTTTAAGATATGTGCCAAAAGCGTTTACTGCTTCATGTAAAAATCCGATATTACATTTTTCGAACTTACCTTGATGTTGAAATGTGTCATGACTACGTACACCTTCTGCTTTGTTGTCAATTCGTCATCTTTGTCACTGTTCGCCTCAGATCCTTCATCGCCATTTTTCGTTTTCTCCTTCTTTTTTTCCTCCTTCATTTGGGCTGCTTTTTTCAGTTCCTCATCTTCCTCCATTTCCTCTGAGTCAAAAACTGCTGGGATCTCTGCACCGGCCATGTCTTTACCTTCAATCTGCATGTAGCCATTCAATTCATCTTCAGTTACCTGCAAGTAACGGAAATGCTATAGCTTCCTACTTTGAACAATTGCTAGCAAGAAGACATCGCGTCTCCAAAGCATCTATTTTACCATAATTCTAGATTTTTATGGCCTTACGCTGCAGTCTAAAAACAGCGCAGTCTAAGTCGATCGATTCTAACAAGATTTCATCTTCATAACTTACAAAGTAATTTAATAAACTGACGTTATAAAATCCGTTCGTTAGCTGTAATACGACAAGAATTCACCTTCAATTTCAAACCAACACATCGTTGAGATATTGCAGTATCTGGCATGCACAATAAATTCTAAACCCATACTGTTGAAGTTATCTTAAATGAGCTAATAAGCTAATTATCAATTAAGTTGGTTTATACTAAATCTGTTTAAATGCTTGATGTAGGGTGTCCACAGAATTGTTCGAATGATATTTCCGGGTTTTTACCCGGTTTTCTACAACGATTGCTTAAGCATTAACCAATCATGTTAACATACATTCGCATTTACGTGCATATTTGTTAGAAATGCATGTCAGCCTAATAAATGACAAAATTGTCTGACATATACACTTAAGAGCACTGTACAAGTGATGTTGATAATCACTAAAATTTTGACACAGTTTATTTGATATTCGTTCAGATTGTCCCACTTTACTTGACCTAAATACCAATCCAACAAATAGTAAATAGTGAAAGCATAACTTTATAAATATTTAGTACATTTGTAGCGAGCAACAAAACAAATAGCACTGGACAATTCGTCTAGAATAGCGCTTCCCGATTAAGGGTGCGAGCTGTGGTTCGCGGGGTGCAAGAATACGAATAAACTGTTTTTCCATCGCAAAGCCTATCAGTTCAGACCGTTTTCATAACTGGTCACTGTTGGCTAGCGTCCTTTTGCGGATGTTTTCTTCCGGAGATCTAGACAAATCAGAAACTTGAATTGTCAACCCCTTTGCGTTTAAGTGGGAGAGAGAGAGAATGATTCGAATGATGACAAAGAGCACCTAGTCCATTCGGATGATGACAACGAGCATCTAGTCGATTCGGAGACCGAGAACCCACGCTCCACACTTGCTTGACCATGCGAACAAGTCAAGAGAACGCGTATCGCAGACCAAGGAAGCTTGTAAAGTAGTATGGCACTGTTTCTCCAACCTCTCAGATCTTCGGTTGAAATGAATAACAAACTCGTTCTTTTTTACATCTCGTAGGAAGGCTTGTCATTGACCCGAAATTCGGTCACAATTTTGAAGTAGGACAAATTTTCTTGCAATGAGGCCGTCAACCCCAATTTTGAAATCATTTACAATACCTTAAAGGTCCTTAAACTCTCCAACATTGGGATTCAAACATCTCAGAAGCTTCCGGACAAGGTTATCAAATGGTGCTTTCTCCACCACTTTCTACAATCACGCTTGAAAGTGGTCAGATCATCAGTTGAGCGTTTTAAAAGTCTTTTAATTCATTGCTAACAGCAAAATCAAGATGAATTTTCTGAACACCTTTGAGTGTCGAGAGCTGCTGTCTCGATGAAGCGCAACATCAGACTGCGTAGGACCTTTCGATAAATGTGAGAGAATCTGTCATAAGTTTCGTACACGTTCAAAATACTGCGACCAGTCGTCCAACCGAAATGATAAAGTCAAGTTTCACCAGCGATTGAATAGTCTTTATATTAATAATTGATTGCAGCAAAATAATTGGTAGCATGAGTCTTCGACTCCTTTTTCTGAACGGTAACTGCATATTCTGATGCGATAGGTAGAAAAACGACAATTATTTTGCATACCTTGACGTTGTCCATCCGTCGATGAGCATGAGGCATTCGGATTTCGGAGATGAACTGTATATGAACTGAACAACAGAGATGATGAACTGCATATGACATCGTTGCAGGTATGTTTATCGTGTTTCTGCATCAAACTAGTGCATTCGTTGCACTAACTGATACCATCACTCGTTAACCAGTGCTATCTGATCGAGTATTTCCCTTCAATTTCTGATCTTGTTAGTTGAAAATGAGCCTGATTTCTTCAATGATAACCCTCAGACACTTAATTATTAAAGATAGGTGCACTGCACTACATGCCTCAAGGAGATAGTACCTCGTAAATTTGAATACGCTGAAATCTATAAATAAGACAAATAAGAATATCCTCCCGATTCCATAATAATTTTCCCGATTTTTCAGGATTTCACGGTTTTCTCCCGGTGTGGACATCCTGCTTATACAGCATGGATCCACTAGAGCTGAAGTCGAGTCAACTAGAAACATGTAATTGAAAATGCTTCTGAAGATTGAGAATCATTTATGCTGGAAATCATGCTTGTATTCTTTGAAATCGGCTGAAGACTTGTATTCTTGAACAGTGTTATGTCAAGTGTGAACTGAAGCACATGAAGTTAGAATAAATCAGTTTTATAAACACATTTGCAAAGATTAAGTCAGCACGACTCTGAAATGGGTAATTTTCTACTTTTTTGCGGAGAGATACGGAAATACATCTTATTCAAACAGATCGGATTATAAGTTCGAAACTCTTGCTTCATGGATACTCAAGCACTTCCGTCGTTTTCCATGCATCTGAAAGTGCACATTTATTTGTCTTTTAAGATGTATTTTAATGGCTCCGATTCGCATAAATATCACGTTTCATTAACTTAACTCTCAAAAGTCATAAAATAAATACTACAATGATACTGAAGCGATTTTAAGACGCCAAACACTTAATCAATTGCCTACTTTTCATGCAGAACAAAAAAAGAAAACTCGACGCAAACACTCGTAAATCACTTCATTCAGGCTTCTCCATTATCATACCAGTTCTGGAAAAAAGGGTTCCTGGAGGAACAAGATGTCTTGAGTCCTCGATATCCTATGCCTCAGATCAACGTCAGTAGGCGTAAGATATAAACATGAAATCAAGACGGGCTGTCATTTAATGCAATTGTTGGAATACATCTGACGTCAATCATGATCAAACAACCTCATTTCAAACAAAGGATAGAAACAAGCGGTCTTCTGTGGAAAAGAGAATAAAAAACGTTTTGTACGTTTTATCCCGTACGACATGAATCAGAAATCATTATAAATTTTCTTGGAAAATACTAGAAGTCAGTTACTTTTTATATTAACTTACAATGATTTTAAGTCATATCTAGACCGGTAAAACAATTATTAAGAAAGCCGGTTTCATCGTTTTGTTCGATTGTGATTTCAAACCTTAATATTATCTGAATCTATTTATATTTAGAATATAACTGGGAAATTCCACGACAGTGAGACATGGTTCGGAAAAATAGAAACCTGTTAAAGCCGCTGCTCACCCATCTAAAATTAATGTTCTAAGCCTTTAAAATCTAGTATGATAGTCTCATCTAGTGAGACAACAAGCGCGGAAGACCAGCAATAGTTTGGACGGATGATGTCAAGCAATGGACACAAATAGGGATTGCAATTCACCCAAGAAAAAAAACCGGAAAATCGGGAAAAACCAGGGGTTGAATACATAAATTTGAAATATTTACATTAGATTAATTTCGCAAAAAAACCGGAAAATTGCGATCCCTGGACGCAGATGAGCCTCACGAACACCATGAGGAGCGCAAATGACTGGATTCTATGCAGAAAATGAATTCGCAAGGCCGCCATCGACGCCAGCTAGCAAACCGATGCCCAGAAAAATTACACCAAGTCATTCTATGTTCGCTGTTCTGCTGCAGTCAGATCCATTAATATTACGATTAAATCAATAACACATGTAACCAAAGTTTTGTAGTACAGAATACTAAAATAGGCCACACATTTGAATGTAAAATGTAGCAACGACGACACCCAGGGTTATATTCTCTATTTCAACGCAACCAAAATGTACACTGAATGAAACAGTAGCACAATAGTCAAATCCTCAAATTCGCCTTCAAAACTGATGATGATTTCAGTTGACGAGTCCTACGATGTCATCCAGGGCTAGGAAGGTATAGCCATACTCTACGCTGAAAAATTTGTCACTCTGTTGAACTTCATCTCTGCTACTGTTTTTTCTTCAACTTGTACTACTATCGTCTGGGGAATTAGTAGTATCATAATTCATAGGAATTCAGAGCGATGTGTGAATGACCCTGAGAATCACTCGTCTATTTGCCGAAATTGAGAGAAAAAAATAGAACAAAAAGATCACTATTTGACGAGTGCGAGTACATAGCCAACGACAACTCTTTATGTCCTGCCTGTCTATCTATTCTTTCCCTCCTACAAAGCCTCCTAAACGGTGTTTTTCCCTATGAAATAGTCAACTGTGGCTGAAACATTCGTTTCGCCTATAAAATGTTACGAGGTGAGGCGAATACGTTCCGGTAAGCATTTTGTCAGTTTAAGTATGAGTCGCAGTGAAGCATTTAAATGTCGTTAGCAACTAGGTATTCCAATCTAGACCGAAAATTCCGAGACAAAGATTGGGGGATTCCTTGCACTTTAACATTGGAAAATATGGAACTGACTACAGACTGCTAACACCGTTTCGCTGAAGCAAATCATAAATATTCGTACACGTTCCATTACAGACATCATCATTGTGGATATCCAATTAACATTCAAATTGGCAAATCGTACCTTTGGAAGCTTACATGAATGCCTCAAGAGATCTTTACATGCCAGGAGATTATGGATCATATATTGGGTGCCATTTTAGGACCATAGATTTTCATAGTGGGATCGTAGATTTAGTCTGATACTCATAGTTGTAGTATCACGTGAAAATGAACTGAAGCAAGACATCGAAATTGGCGAAGGCCTGCACGGTGAGGCATTGACAATGTGCATTATAATAGATTGAATATTACAGTGATAAGTTAAACAAAAGTTTACAAAAGTTACCTTTTTACATATACTCAATGTCTGTGTAACGATCGTCTTTGCTTTCTTCTTCTTGTAAGGAAGTCTGGAGTGTCGTAACTGCAATTGGCCTCATTTCATTAACTAATTTTGCGTTTTCAATCAAAAAATATGTATATTGCCTGCATAAGTTTAGTATAGTTTGTAATTCATGTTACATCTGGGATGGTAGATCTCTCATTTGGGACCGTAGATGAATCCTCAAAAATACACTGCTTTATCGAGTTGCTATACAAGAAACGTTGCGCTTGAAGAAATTTTATGACAATACAAATTAAACTGTCTTTATCTCTCCTGAAACAACAAAATAATGTTCGAAAATACGTCCTTTGTCTTCCATTAAAGTATATATGTACAGTATTTCTTATAATAATCTCCGGGGCGATTATTTTTTTAAGCTCATTTTCAAGCTAAATATATCTCACAACTGTGCACTTTTGGTATGGTATTGGACATATCTGGTTGATATTATAGAAATCCTCAGCTCAACAAACAATATCAATCAACTAATAGCAATGAGACAGTAGAGTATTGGAGGTCGGCGATTATTATAGGAAATACGGTAGTTTCTACATTAACCAATATTGAGATAATAATCTCGCCTGTTGACGATTCGTCTTTCTTACTTTCACTTCTTTGAACTCGCCCACAATCGCATGTTTCAGAGTCACAAGAACAGTGTCCCAGCTTTCGTTCTCTTCCACTTCCAGGTTGGAAATTCCGGCTTGTCCACAATATTGCCTCAATTTTCGAATCTCCCGAGTGAAATGATACTGCCATTCCAAAAGTCTGGCATAGCAAGGATTGGCTCTTTCAAACAGCTGATCAACCTGGAAAAATGACGAAAAATTCCATCGTAACAATGACTGTGCTTCGCTAATGTCAAGAATTGACATTATTCAAATACGGCAAGTGAAGAGAAGGTTTGAGTTCTGAGATTATTGTTTTGGAAAGTTCTAAAAATCGTCAACGACGGTAATCAGAACGCAATTTTCGCTCAGACAGTCACATGGAAAAACAATGAGATTTGCAAGAACAAAGTCAATAACTTGCTATTGTTCTAATTGTTCGGAGCACACTGCCCAATGCCCATGTTAACGGTCTGATCGACCGGAAATCCCGACGAATGTAAGGATACTGGCCCCACATCATCGTTTCCAGTGTGTGGATAAAGCTCATTGTTTTTGCAGTGTCAGTAAGTTGTCACCTCTCTTTGATATCGAGGTTATTTTCCTCCATGCAAGCCTTTTAATACGATCTCGGCTTCTGATCTACTTCCATCTGTCATTTTGAAGATGCAATTCCAACAATCGCTCCTTCATTCGTTCCTGCATTGCCGCTTTTGTTGTAACTGAGAATATTGAAGACCTCGGTACCCTTCAGATTGAAGGTGCTCTTCATCGTCAGCCATCGTTCCCACTGAGTTTGATAAACGCTCGAAACTGTTGACCAGATACATGCAATAACGTCGATGTAAATAGAATAATTAAATATTGAGTTGCATCCTGGGTTAAAAACATGAGAACAGACCTGAACAACTGCCACTGCATCCAATGTCAGGAATCATCAGAAGGCCTAATTCACATCTCTAAACATCGACACAACTCCCTATTTAAAGTTGCAGCCATGCCCGGGTAAATTTGAGATTTGCGATTAGCAAGTTAGTGAAATTTCGACGGGCAGTCATCAAATATCACTGTGAACAGACTATTGGCAAATCGCCTAAGTTAGTGCCCCTGTAATGCAGCATTTTGCAAACACAATGTAATAGAATAACTAAATATTGAGTTGCATACGCAGTTGAAAAACGGGAACAAAAACAGGAAAGACCTGAATAGCTGCCATTTCAGGGTCTGTTCACATTTTTCAAGTGAGGATATTCCATTTATATTTTGCTTGCAAAATCCAGAATTTATTAATTTTTGCAGGCACACTAACTTCTTCGGCGATTTGCCAGTAGTGTTTGAAGTGATATTTAATGAATGCCCGACGAAATTTCACTAACCTGGTAATTGCAAATCTACAATAACGTCGATTATAACCACCGCTTCCTTCACAAATTAAGAATTGTGATATACAGTCACTGCTAAAAAATGAAGGAAGTATGAAGAAGATTAAGTCAAAACTCATTGAACACGAAGCAAACAAGACAAAATCGTCTTCAAAGCAAAGTGCTTATACTCGTGCCTCATCATCGTTTTATGAAATTCTGCTGTATTTATTGAGATTTTTGTTTAAATGATGGTCCGAGCTTCAACTAATTTCGTTTTAGTCTACATCAGGACGCAATATTTCTTCAGCATATTGAATGACTGAGTTTCTGATGGGGTACGTGTATCCATCCATGCAAAATACAATCCTCACTTTTTCAGCATTGGTGGGGAGAAATAAACCATAATCTGGTGGTCCGCCTTTCGTCTTCAAACCAGCCTCTGCATCCGCAGGTCCAGCCAATGCAGTTTCAACTTTGATATCTTCCTCGTCCTGTTCTCCACGCTCTCGCCGATCCAGTAACAGGCGTATAACATTTTGGAATGCACGAAGAACCGATCCATCGTTCCATCGACATGTGACGGGAATTCTGAAAAGGGAGTTTAATGCGATATAAGCGTGACACAGATAATGGAAAACTTGAGGTAGTTGAAGCATTTCGTCTCGACATAATGAACAGCTAACCAGCATCGTGTGAAGCGGTGGACTGGAATTATGTTGTACAACCTTTATTATATCGCTGTCTAGATAGCCGTATCTACAGTCCTATTGTAAACGTTTCATACGGAGTGCCACAGGGATCAATCTTTGGTCTGTATCTATTTCGTGCTGTACTGGGCTCACCGAGACCATTTGCAACTTCAGCATCTATGATAAAATATGCTGATGATGCACTTGTACTATTACTGTACCGCAAGAATGATTTTGCAGACAGTCTAGTTGATCATAAGATGAACATGACTAACTGGTGCATTTCACATGGGCTCATGCTAAACCATGGTAAAACAAAGTGCATGTTTTTCTCCACTTCCAACATCAAGCCTCCAGTTACATCTGATTCTTTATGATGCAACACAAAGAACATCATCATCATCATCATCATCATTTATTTTCGTCAGCATTTTTCCCTCTTGCGAGGGGTTACTGACGTTCGCACCACGCTGACACGCCATTCCTCCATCTCGCTCGATCACTTGCATCTTCTGCTTTCAGACCAGCTCTTTTGCACTCCCTCAGCGCCATGCTCTTCCACGTGGTTGGTCTTCCTCTTTCTCGTCTTCCCTCCTTCTCAAAGGTCCATGCTTTCTTAAGTGGATGTGTATCATCTCTTCTCAGGATGTGACCCATCCATCTTAAGCTACTCCTTTTCACCACCTCAACAACCGTCTTACACTTAACACTTATTATTATTATTATGCTCGTATTCCAAAATGCTGATCACTGTATTCGTTCCCGGTTTTTGCTAACTGTTCCCTTTCTCCGCTTTGGAGAATATTTTTCTTCGCCAATAAGGGCTCAATAGGTTCATCCACTAGAGACCGTTATTCAAATCTGGGAAATTTCGATCCGAGGTCTTTGGGTAGTTGATCAAGATGAAATGTTGAATCAAATCAGAGAGGATTTATTCTAATCTCCTGCTAATAAAGTTACCTCCAACAAATATGTTATATTCATATATTTGCCTCACAATGAGCGGTGAACGCATCACAAAAAATACATGGTAAAAGTCAAGATAAAAAGATACATAAATAAATAAAGACAACTACACAATAATTACATGTACAACTAAAATCTGCCATAGCGTATAAAAGATTTACTAAAACTTGGCAAAAGGTGGCTTCAGTGTTGCACAATTCCTCAACGTAGGGGTTCTCTCACAAAAAATTGGCTCTCAGTAAATGGTTGGGATTTGACTCAATCACATTAAACAGTCTTCTACAAAGTGCTTCTGTTGTGACAGGCAATATTCAAAATTAATTTCTTTGAAAAATTTGGCGGCGTGACGTTCTACACGTAATAACTCATGGAAAAGACAGTTAGATAAATTACAAAAACAGGGAAGAGCATAAGTGATAATCGAACGGATGAAAGCAACATAACATTTAAAAATCACTTCAGACGAACAACCAGCTCTTCGCAAATTACGGAGGATGAAAAGTCTTTTACGACACCTTGAGACAACATCTCTGATATGTACGCTCCACGAAAAGTCGTCCGAAAAAGTAACACCAAGGAGCTTCACATAGTGCACTGTAGGAATATCATCACCTTTGACAGACATGATATCATTAAGAACTAAACACTTTTTAGTCACGCAATTCATCACAAAACATTTTTGATAGTTCAATGTAAGTCCAACATCCTTAGACCAATTCTAAAGATGACACCATTCTTCCTGGAGATGGTCATCATTATTATCTCGAAGAAAATGCAGAATCGTCACATCATCAGTGTATTTGACTATTTTTGAATTGTGGTGCAATGGACGTAAGGAATCGATGACAATAGTAAAGAGAATGGGCCCGATAACACTTCCTTGCGGGACACCACTCCTAATAACTGACTACTCTGACACATCATTCTCAACTTGCACACGCTGTTTTCGTGAATGCAGAAAATTTATAACAAAACTCACTGCTTGTGAAGACAGATTATACTTCACAAGAGAAGACACAATTGATGTAAAAGAAAGCTTGTCAAAGGCCTTCGAAAAGTCTGCCGCAACCAAACGGACAGCACCCGATTTACCATCCAGGTGGTGCAAGATTTCATGATTTAGTAAGGTAAGTGCCGTCGAAGTGCCTTTACCACAGCCTGGTACGTATGCAAACTGCATAATATCACAAAATCGTATTTAGGTAGTTGCATGGGATCCAGTTTCGAAGTTACATAAGGCAGAATCCATTCAGAAAGCACAATTCTTTCCATGACCTTGGTTAGCACCGGTAGCATGGATATAGGTCGAAAATCTGACGTCAGGGATGGCCTTGAGCATTTAGGAACCGGGACTATATCCGCAAATTTAAACAGAATTGGAATACGACTACAAGAGAAGCTTTCATTGAATATGTAGGAAACCACACCAGCGAACAACACAGAGTTATCTTTTAAAAATCCAATAAGGGATTTGAGAAGGCCCACCATTTCCTCTCTTAAGTTGACGAAGATAAGCATCAACTTGGAATTCCGTCACACATAGTGAATGATTAGGGAGTGTATCAGGCAGATCAAGATTATCATAAGAGACAACAGGCTCAAACACAGAAGTGAAGTATGAATTTAAATCTTGCACTGAAACATCTGGGGGAATTCGAGAATTAGGATTATTCCGAGAGATAATGCGAAGGCTTCTCCAACTGCTTTTTGTGCTTTGCGAAAGATTATCAAACTTCCTGACATAACTTCGCTTTAGAGAAACAGAGAGGTCAATAACCTCAGATTTCAAACGTTCATATTTGATTCAATTCCGCTGCACATAAGCTCTGTCCCGTTGGTCCATCAACAATTTTAGTTGAGCATTCATCCACAATGGGTCAGTTGATCTGAAACGCACCGTAATCCACGGAAAACAGTCATTGAATACGAACCACAAAACATTGTGCAAAGCCATAACCATAAGATCGACATGTTTCTTTTTGCATCGACATTCTTTTTGTAGGTTTTGTGTGATAACTTCGCATTCGAATTCCAAAACACCACTGCTTGATCAGACTTTCCGAAAGGTGCAGAGACTGCAGGGACAGCGTTTGATTTCACATTCGTAAATATTTGATCCAGTATGCGAGTACCTCGAGTAATCTGCTCTACAATTGCCTTGAGATCAAAGGCTCCTGTCACCTCGTCCATATGATCGATTAAGTCGTTGAAGTCGCCACAAACAACTACCATAGTCGAAGTTGGATCATAACCAGGCAAAGAGAACACATATTCAAGGATATCAATCACACACGAAACTGCACTTCTGTGCCTCTGCAAATCTCTCCAGAATGGGTGATATAAAGCCACCATCAGTAAATTAAGGGAAGGAATAATAATTGGTAGAATTTCAGTTTCGCATGTGGATAGAGATGACACAGCACTTTCATTCAGAATTACAAAATCAAATTTGTCAGCCAAGTAGTAAATTATTCCTCCTCCTTGGTGATTGCGATCTTTCCTCACGACATTATAACCAGGAAGAGAAATACTGAAGTCTGGCGTAGTGTCATCCAGCCAGGTCTCCGTAAATATAGCAATTCCCGGCTTATCTTTATTGAATCGATACTCCATCTCATCCATTTCATTATTCAAAGAACGAAGATTGGATAGCATAATGCTAGGAAGTTGATAATTTGCAACACATTTAGGTCTTTGAGAAATGTTAGCATTGTTGTCCAAGCAGCGTATAAAATTGTTGGGAGATGTTCTGCCAATGTTGCCATCATGGTTCGTTAAGTCGGAGGTCCTTGTTGACACCTTCACTGGTACGTGATCCACATAAATACCCAAAAACCATAGACGCCTCCTCACTGTACGATTTAGGCAGACACATTTCTTGTAGCGTAGCTGTCTCAACAAATCGATTGACATGAAAACCGTGTACAGACAACGGCGGATTGTGCAACGCGCGCAGCGCTAGCTGTCCGACCACTCGGCTTCACACCAAGCGATCGAATGTGGTAAAACCAATATATATTTTAGAAGTTTTTGACTAGCGTTCCGCCTTAAATTGATGAATATAGTACTGAAAGAGTTTTCCCGTTCACCAAAGTCATGATATCGGTAACTTTCGTTTCATTTTCTTGAATCAATAGCTCAGTTAAGGTTTTAATCAGTCAATACTCAAATTATATCCAAGTACTACCCATTATCATAGAATTATGAGCAAGATCAAAAATATAAAAACAAGACAAGTAACAATTTTACGTTGAAGAAAATAACACTCATATCACTTTATTGAATTATTTAGACACAATAAACAAGATATATAATGAAGTGGGTACTGCAAAGACATATGTTGTGGCGACTGACGGTCCCCGGATTAATTTACGACGTTTTATTTTCACGAGCTAATTGTCCACTGACATGCGCCATTGACTAACTGAAACACACCGTACAAGATTTCCGATGTACCGAGTCATGCAACAAGAAAAGCGAAGAAATAGTTTATAATTGCAGAATTTTGAATTTTCTAAATTTTGATGTGTTTACTTTTTACTATTATGTTCATTTAAAATTTTTTGTTGCCAGAATGGGTGCAACTTTTGTTCCTATTTTTGTATTTTAGTATTTATTCAATTATTCATAGCATCGTTCAATATGGATTTATTGGCTATTTCTAAGTTGCTTTTCCATTATTGACATTCAAACTTTTTTCTTCACGCACTTTATCCAAGACAATTTAAATTCAGTCTGGTTCGCAACCTCTATATCGTAACTGAAAACGAGAAAAATATCGAAGCTGAGAAATTAGAGATTTTACTGCGACTTCCTTATATTAGTGACCAATCCCATGCAATATAAAACAACAAAGTCGGTATAAAATGCATCATATCAAACTGAAAACTGCTGTCTCAACTGTCAGAGGATGTGTCCTAGCGCTCCCATAGATTCAATTACATTTTAATATGTAAATTCACTTGTAGAATGTACTGTAAGCAGAAAAGTGCGGATGTAGTTTCACGAGCTTGACTTGAGATTCGCTGTGCGGACTTGTTGTCTAGAACGCTGATCTCGACCTGGCCCATTCTTGTTTAATGAAAGTGATCGTGTCGTTAAACGGGGATTGGTTTTGATGATTCCGCCTAATTGATTCCGGCCAGGCCTCTCCTGACTGAAAACAGACGCGTGGCCATAGTTTCAGGGCTGCCAACCCCTGTCGACTAAAAATCGGGACAAATAGGGACGCCCATACAGAAAATCGGGAAACAAAAATCACACATTCTTCTTCCAATTTATGCGTAGCTATTACATTTTGATGTGTGCTTTGTTTTTTTCATCTGTTCTTTGGGCCTAACTTGGCGATAATTCTTAATACTTAAACGCGCATCGGTTGTGAACTACTGAAATTCTATGACAGAAGAAAAGTACCTACATCTTATTAACGACTATTTCCGTTTCGTCACCTCCAACCAATCGGTTTAATAGAAAAATACACTCTCGGAAAAATGACTGTATTGTGACTAGCAAAAAACAAAAAATGTAAAAAGCGTAAGAAACAAATTATACGATTCATCTGGATTCATCTCAATTTTCACGGAAAATTGAGATCCCTGGATTGCCAATAATTAGTGCTTTAAAGATTTATTGAAACGACAAGATGTTTAAGATACGCGAACATAGCTAATGACAAAAAATTGTAGCGTGAATAGCTTGAATGATATTTATTGGGCATATCGTGTAATTTAAAACAATGTTAGTGACTCATGAATGACATCAGTTTCATTATTGATATCAACAGCATCTAGAATCTCTAATACACAGCACGAGAATGTACTTGCAAGAATAACCATCTATATGAATGCTAAAGGGAACTCTTCATTGATCGAGTGAAGAATATTCGGAATTTTCATACTGATGTCCAATTATTCAACGAAACCAAACCATAGAGCGAAACTTGTCCATAAGAAATGATTTCAAATACCACTCGTAAACACATATTTCGAGAACTACTTACCCGGATTTAAATCCTCGTGATTCGCAGAATTTGTCTAGGTTTCTCAAGATAGACTTATCGTCTTCACTCCACACTAAATCGTATTTAGTTCCCAATAATATCACTGGAATTAAGTCAGAAATTGGCTGACTTGTTGGCGAATCGACCCATACTCCCTGAAAACAGATGAAATAGTGACACAATTAACTTCATGCTGTAGTTCGCATCTAATTCTCATGGGAAATCAAATTCTTCACAGATTTGAAGTAAATAATCAAAAATCATTAAGATATTCACGAAGTTTGGCAATCATATTCTCCAACTAATAACACATGTTATTCATCCTACTTTTCAGTCTATTATCAGTAGAAAAATTCTGCAACTATTTCATATTTTGGTTCGCGGGCCAGATTATCATGGCAGAAGTTGAGCCGGGGTGCATCTAACCAAAAGTAGCACCAATTAAAATCCTTCTTTTCAGTGCTAAATGAACGCTTATCATTCAGTTTCACCTCTTGAAATAATTCATTATTAAATGCACATCTAAAAATGCAGAAAAATATTTACACTGGTACTGTTTCTGAATATTTTCTTATTTATTTTATAAGAAGCCTTTTATAAGAAACCTTATTTAAATATTCAGAAAACTAATTGAATATAAAGAGTTTAATAAAAAAACACATAGAAACCTTAACAGTATTAATGACTTTTCTGGGATTGATGAGCTGCAGACAACACGGCAAAGTCATTTGTTGTGCTCGATGTTGCGATATGCTGAGTGTTATGCAAATTTTTGTCTGTAATTCTTGCACGATAACAGTCTTTCACATATTTATATCGAGAGCAATTGCTCGAATGTATACGTAGTTCCAAAAAGGCAATATGCTAAAGTGGCATGTTTAGCAATGCCTGGAAATCTCTGTCAAAGATAATTTTTGCAGGAATCCAGAATATTTGCTTCAGTAAACTTCTGTTTCACGGAAGGTTTAGTTAGTGACTTGTAGACACGCTGAAAATGGTAACGTTATGTGAAAACCGACAAATGATGATGCATGCGTCTCTATCATAAAGATGAGCAAAAATAATGAATATGATTTTAATACTTGTAAGGCTGCTTGGGCCGCATCACAGCTCATTTTGAAAATTGTGAGTGAGCCGCACAAGAAGTCATCGCGGGCCGATTGTGGCCGGCGGGGTTGCTCACTCCGTCTTAAAGCGTCCTCGAGCAATTTTAGTTTTTTGTTCGCATCTGCATTTTTTTCATTCCTCAACCACTCCCTATCTTGCTACTTCTTACATGTGGAATTTAATTACATCATCCAAAGAAATTGACTTCACATGCAAGTCGAGTGCTGCCAATTTACTCTGCGCATGACTGGATATTATATAGAGTTGCATTTATGTTAAGAGGTGTGAAATATGTCTCCTGATGATTCCTGAATGTTGGATGAAATGGTGGCAATTCAGGTCTGTTTCCATTTTTTAACTGATGATGCAACTCGATAGGGACGATTCTGTTATTCTATGTACAAGGAGGAAGAAATTCCAAGCGCTTTATCTGTGATGTGGCTATTAGGTAGGAATCTTGCCATGATTGTTTATTCATTTCTCTATATGCACGGTATGCACTTTTTCAGTAACATGCAAGATATGTACATAAGGATGATAACTAGCACACATCTAGGAATGGGCACACATAGAAAATATGCTATTTTAATCGAATGAAATGATTCCAACAAAGCAGACCAGGAAATATTTCTGCCTATCTGAACTAAGAAGGCAACGCATGTCACAAAGCAGAAAGATAATGTATAATATGACATACCTCAACTTTCAAGTAATTGTGAATAGTCTCAGTGCCAATTTGAAAGAAATCATCTTTCCATTGGGCAGCAATTTCAAAAGAATCCTCCTGACTTAGATCAGCAGCAACTAAAATAAGGATCATTCCGATAGATTCAATTGAAATTACACATTTTAGTCACTTACTGATTACAGCATCTGTATCTCTATAATAAGTGCTTCGCAGATCAATATCTTCTTCACCAGGGCAGTCCCAAAACGTAGTCGATACCAACCCATAGTCTGGCAAATTAACTCCTTTCGTTGACTTGACTGGAAAAAAGATAATTTTTTCAGCCTTTTTAATTTACCACTAATATATATAGTGGAATATCATCGTTTTATAAATGAACATAATATGCAGCACCTCTTTAGGTGGAATTCTACATTGAATAACTTTCAATGCAATTGATCTACAAATCTTGCGAAGAATTGTTTAGGATTCTATTACAAAATTTAAAGAACATTTATCAGATAATTTTCAAAAAGGCATCTGTCTCATAGTAAAAATCTATCACATTGATATTCTATCATTCTGCAAAAGATTACAGAGTACAACTATTGCAGTATTGACTGTGATAGGACAGCTCAGTTGGTTTAGGGCCACACTTTGGAACGAAGTGCAGATAGTCCACACCTCTAGTTTGTCTGCCTCGGGAGGCACCATCGTTCTTGCTAAACTAATCTGGTGAGAGCTGGCGGTGTACAAAAACTGCCCCTCCCCTAGCATGATTTCAGTAGGACAGGATTGAGTATAATATGCTTCCCTGTTAGATGTGCGCAGTTAACAAGTGGCGCAGTTTGCGTGCTTGTTCTCATACGTTGCAAATACAGGAGAATGACCTTGATTAATTAATTAACTAATTCCTATGTTAAAAACGGCACTTAACAAGGAAATAGGCATTACAACAAATGGTAAACAACGGCATTAACAAGGAATCATGATGGCAATTAGGTACATATACAATTAACGATATATTTCAGACAAAGATAAAATATCTTCAGATACCGAGTGGCCCAGAAATCTTCGGTCCGGTAAGAATTGTGAAAATAATGAGCCAGGCCGAATACTTCTGGGCCACTCAGTAAATTGCGTGTCAAAAATGTCAAATGTTGACTTTCATAAAAGTTCGAAAATGTTTACTTATTTGAGCCCGGGTCGTAGCCGTATAGTCGGAGCTGAATGAATTCTGCATGTATCTTTCCAGAAGACATGACTTCCCAGATTTCGGCGGTCCTGAAGTTGAAGAAATATTTTGATATAAGGAGTTATCCAGCAAGTGATCGACAGTTCAAGTCAATCGTGCTACTATCATAATCACAATACACGATGTGAAACAGAATAAATGAAATAAATAATAGAAAATACTGGATTTAATCGCGCTGAACTTCAAACAATGACGGGTGCCCAAATCAATCTCACAGTAGGTCAACCGTCAGAATTCGTTTACTACTAAAAACGTTTGTGCAACGACTAAGTGGAGAACAATAATAAAAACACCAACCAACCGAGCGGAAGAAGGCAACGTCGCGAAAATGCACTACAACTTCTTAGTGTCTGAACTTTTTCTGATGTGTAAGCAGATTTCGAACGAAAAGGATACTATTGTCAGGGACTCTTCACATCATAACTATTGACATACCAGTAAGTGATACTACTAGAGATACTATCCAGATACTACTATGCACAAGACGATAGTGAGATCTGTACTAACATATGCCTGTGGAAGTTGGTACGACAATGAGACCATTTCCCGACGTTTCACTGTGTTCGAGAATAAAGCCTTACGGAGGATCCTGGGAGTGAAATGGCAGGACTATGTAACAAATGCTAATATCTGTGAACAACGAAAGTGCCATAGCTGGATGAAGTGATAATGAACTTGAGATGGCGATGACTCGGACACACCTTCGGACGGGAGTCACACAGCATACTACGGGCAACATATGCATGCAAGTGGAAACCAAATGGATCAAGAAGAAGAGGTCGATCTAAGCCCACTTGGCTGCGGACGATGAAGAAAGAAGCTGCAGAATGTTGGGAGAACATCGAGGGACGAGCTCAGGACAGAAGCGCATGGAGAAATTTCACCAAGGCCCTTTGCGTCAATCTGCGTAGGAGGCGGTAACGGTAGTAGGCAACAGAGTTTTAACTACCACAAACATATCAAGTATTTAAAAAAAGGGTATCATTTTATTTCTTAAAAAGTTTCGTAATTGCTAATTTTTGTGAATTCTAGAGTATTGTCGTTAATTACTTCAGCCTGGACTACAGTAACAAGGACTTGGAAAGCATTTAAGAAAAAGAAACAAATTGAACAAATGCCGCTGAATAATGATGGTATAAAAGCAGAAATTGAAGATTTCAGTATTTATAATTTAATGATGCTATTCGCGAGATTCGATGCATCAGAAGCGCTTCAAATTGTCATAAAATATAAGTAAACTAGTTACATTTAGACCACCAAGCTAGGCACTCAAGGACCTATAAAATAATACATGATTTTTAATGATATTTGCCAATAATTCGAATCCCTAAATACTATAAATGCTTTTCAAAAGTTCACAATCTGCACAACAGGATATGCACCGCGCAATCCGAGATTGAAAGATGGCAAGTTTACCTTTCTACATAATGAATGTAAATAACAAGGTGATGGTGCACACCTCGTCAGTGTATTACTACGATTCAGAGTGCATAATCTATAAAAGTTTTGGGAAATTCGAATTATTACTGATATAGATAACTACTACAATAAACTGGTTCCATAATCTGCATCTTACACTTCCACCTCTTTCCATTGTCTTGTCACGAACCACATTGACGATGAGATGATGCCTTACTTTTCAAATATCAGCAACTCAAAGTGAACGGGTATGAATTCAAAAACAATTGAACAAATTAAAAGTCAAAATTCTGTACTCTGCTTTCTTTACTTTAAGGGCCAAATATAGAATTTTCAAAATACTGTTAAGAAAATTCTAAAATGATGGTATCATTAGGCCTATGTGTAACTGACTATGCAGACAGAAAATGTCACTTTACACTTGAAGAGCAAGCGAAAACATGAAATTACAATATCCCGTTGTCTTGTTAATTTACTGCTGTTTATGGAATAAACTTTCTTTAGTTCTATCGCATGAATGGCAAAGCTCTGACAATCACAACCACAGGTAATTCTGTAATCGTTCATTTGAAAATTCGTGCAGCATCGCAACATCTAGTTATGATTCTTCGAGGCCAAAGCAATGCGACATGATGCTTTCTGTATTTTGTAAATTCAATTTGTGATTCCTTAAAAGCATAAAATACTGTAAAGGGTCATGAATTACCTCATTCTCAAATCTAAAAGAACAACCATTACAATGATCAATTATAACATATGCTGCAAACTGTGAGATTGAAATACTTATGTAGCATCCGATAACCACATGTCAAATAACAAGTCCACAGGATACTTCATGCGACAAATGGTTTCGCTTTCTTTCGCTGGACATGTCATTTGATCGCCGATGGGCTGTCAAGAAAAAATCAAAGGATATTCAGTAAACACACATCTTCTCATGGACTACTAGATATAGTATTAAATGTGAAATCGCCATGGAATTGAATGCTTGTGTATCAGAGGCACAAGTATCAGAAACGTCGGTCTAGGAGAATATTCTCGGTGTTTCATTGATGCATGTGAAGCGATCATGCAACTATTTTTTCTATAATTTTATGGAGAAAAAATTGCATAGAATTTATCCATGGAGGACTTAATTCTATATGACTTTTTAAACATCAACTGGTGAGGATTTAAAAGCTAAAAACTAGATGATACATGGTTCTTCAAAATAAATTCAGAAAATGCGTTTTAAGACTCTCAGTGAGATAGGATGAGACTACGAAGTGACCAATAGACTGCAGCTACAGGTGTATCAGTGCAAGCACTTCAAAACCCATGATGAATTACTCCCACACACATGACTAGTGTGGGAACTGAGGAACTGAGGCAACCGAAGGCTTTACCAGCAATCCAGGTTTGAAGATTTTCTGACAGACTCGAATCGTTCATGGGATATCATCCAATCAAATGAACTTGAGTTTTCCAGCTTAGATTTTGAAGCAAAATGCAATAAAACGATAACATTGCTGACTGTCAAAATAACAAGAAAATAATAAATGGTACCACTCACCGATTACAACAATCTTAAAATGTGGAATCGCTGATTCTTCAGGGCCGAGTTCATTGTTTGACGAACACGACTGTCCCATAACTGAACTTCCTTTTCGTCAAATATAAAGAAGTTCCACAACTGAAATGAAAATTCATCATTACACTTGCCTGATGATTAATAAAATAGGTTTTCAAGTGAATTTTAATGCATTGGTTGCAGTTAAAACCTATTTAGGTCTATGATGATCATGGCGAATAATATAGTTCTTCTCTGTTATGACGATTTGAAAATATTATTTCCCGACTGTATAAATATGTCGGCAAATAACATCATAACATCCAGTTCCGTCTGCACACTCTGAGCAAAATTTGCCGTGATGACTGAAGCAACTTTGAACTATTGAGCATTTCCAATACATGAACATGACATAAGTTTCCGCGATAAAGCATTGCAGTCAAATACGGTTCGGTGAGTCAAGACTATGATAATGAACATGTTATCTGTGTTGCTAGTGAAAACACATTATTCTGTCAACTTGAGACTGAAATTAGACGTTGCTATTGTTTATTTGATATACAGTCCGATGGCAAATGTCATTTCATGGACAGCATTTCAAATGTTGACGTATGGAAAATCTTGCACCCGCATCAGCATTAAATATCAAATACACGTGTATGTGCGCAGCAGTCATCATGAAATCGCACCGGTAGTTGGTCATACAAGTTCTAAAACATTTCGACATAAAAAATTGATGACTGAAACAATATTCACGGCTCGTAAATGCTGATAGTAAAAAGACGAGAAATTCCTAACACATTTGCACACGCGTGTGCTCCAGTATATTACGTTGTGCGAATGACTGTTCCGTAACTATAGTAAAAAGACTGACTTTTAGACTTCATGGTCCTCAAGACCGAATATAAACCGTTACAAGCAAATTCGATTATCTATGCATATATGGAAACTTTCTGCCAATTTTGGAAAATGAATACAAGATTTGTATAAATGTACAGATGTACAGAAGGATACAGATGTTTGATAGGACGGAAAACACGTACGAAATGTAGAAAAGACAGAAATTTACAAGTCCTGAATATCGCGGGAATTTTTGAGATGAAATTGTGATAGAAAGAACTTAATTAATGGTTTAAAGTAGCATATTCCAATTGTCTTGTCGATCGCAAGTATGTCCATATATTATTTGTAATAATGGAGCTTCTAGGGAGCGGGTGAATTGATACTTCACATGAGATAGTACTAAAATCAAAGTGAATGCAAGAACGGGTGGCTAGGCTTGTTCTACCGATGTCGGTCGCATGTGTGGCTGAAGGCGACTAGTGTGTTGTGGCAAAGTGAAAGATATAGAGGAAATCAAAGGCTTGTAGAATCATTTAGTATGCGGAGTTGTTGGGAGGACAAGGAATTGAAGGGAAGCACTATCGAAAGTGGGTAGTTGCTAGGTTAATTTATGGAAAATTCATGCACTTGGCCAGCGCAGCACGAGTACATATATGAATGAGACGCGCGCAGAGATTGACGTCAACACGGAGGTAGGGGTAAGGTCAAAGTTGACATAGATTGACGACGGGGAGAACCTTTCCGGAGTAAAAACCAGAGAAAATAGCTAACGCCAACTACTATCAGTCACTAAAACAAAATCTTGATAACTCTGTTGTTCTTGCTTTTCTCGCTGTTCAGTGAGTTTGTATGACTAGGTTGAGGCTTTGATGTCGAATAATTTAACACTGCAGCTAATAATATCATGACTTAAGGATATAGGATTCACATATCTCGTGAAAACACCAATTAAGTTAGGCGCAACACACTAATGCACCTAATTTCCATCAAGAGCATAATTTCAGTTATATAAATCCGATACTGTCTATCACATGCATTAAAGGACCAGAACACCAGAACAGACGCACACTGCGAAAAAATGCTGCACCCCGGTTAAGGCATCGTCCCTGTCAGGAGTTTCAAAAGAACAGTCGGTTGAGAAATATTCAGTATAGACATATTGAAAGTTCAGAAACGACAGATATACAAAGGATGCCAAATCGATAAAAGCTACAGAATCTGCCAAATTTCGGAGATATAATAAAGCTCTTCCTTCGCAATTGTTCGCAATTGGTGAAAACCCCAGTATGGCTGATGTTAGCCTTAAGACAAAACGTCACTTCTTTTCAAATTGCCGAGATCTTTCGACCAGCACTGCCGGCCATCATCAGAGAACTCTATTGCATATCAATTGCGAACAATTATGTCATACCCAGGTCCACTATTTACTACTCTTCCTTCTTGAAGGATTGCAAGTGGGATTTATAATTCGAAGAGGTAGAAGGGCAAATGGACGAGATAGTTTCTATTTCAACATAGAGAATGATGACGGAGGGAAATTTAGGGTCAATTAAATGTTGACTTTAAAATGGAAACATGAACAGAGAATGAAGCAACAAACGGAGTATTTGCTAATGAGGGCAAAAATTGTGCACCATCTTTCGATAATGCCAAATTTCAGGGTTGAAAAACTGGAGAAACTATGATGTGCATCCAAAAGTTGACAACGTGAGAAAGGACACTGTCAACCAAATAGGTATGTAATTTAAATATTTTCAGCGATTAGCGAGAAAATCCCACAAAGCACAATTGGCAGCTCGAGGTCTTGAGGAAGACAGTGACATTTGACCAAGTTCACCTGCTTTGGCAGTAGCTACAAAAAGAGAAATGGAAAATGGAATCCATCGAATCCGATCGTTTATTTTCAATTGAGCAATATAATTTATTTGTCGCTGAGTCTCTTTGCTACCTTAGCGACGTGTTTCATCAGTCAGGAGGAGACTGCTTTGCGCCACAGCTGTGCGAGTGAAGACTGCTCGGAAAGCTTTCCACGAACTTTTCCTTCTATTCTCCAGACGCAGCATCTCCCTCCGTCGAAGAGGCTGCATCTACCGAACATACTTCAGGAGTGTGCTGCTATATGCATCAGAAACTTGGGCCATGAAAATGGAAGACATCAATAGACTCGAGAGAAATGAAAACTCAATGACAAGATATGAATCTGTTAGATAAAATTGAGTGAACGAAGGTCAATGACAGAACAGAGACGATCCTTAGGCATCCTGGATCTCAGAAGTGTCCTAAGATCGATTCAGATGGTTTGTCCACATAGAGCGAACACCAAACTGGCTGTGGCCTAAGGAGATCACATTGCATGAAGTCCTTGGCCCGAACATCCGAGGTCAGAAGAAAAGTGGATCCACAACGTGGAGACACACCTCTACGACTTGCGACTCGACCGCCGAACTGCGCAGGATCGTGGAGCGTGGCGAAACGCAATCCGACCAATGAATCGACACGACGAGCTGTCCAAACCATTTGTCGGAAACCTAAGAGGATGTCTTGATATGTGAAATATTGCACCTGTAATGTCGATAATATGCTATTCGTGGGTGGGATAAATATCATCTTTGCATCATATTACTTATATCAGCTGACATACAGTAAATCTCGTGAGTATTCTAAACCTTCGCATTTGACTCTCAAGTAAACCATGACCCACTTGGTTTACTTGTCCCATTTGCTCTAGAGGTGAATGCAGCATCAAGGTACCTGTCAGTCCAGTCTATGAAATTCACACTCATCAATTGTTAGGATCTTGATCACAGTAAAAAACACAGTTTAAAACCTTGAAAACAACTTTTTAATCAATATGCAAAGCAAGGTTTTGAAACCATGTTTATAAACATGTCCTTGCCATCAGTTTGAAATATAGTTTTAAATAAGACTGTACCTATACAGCTTTTCATTCGAAATAAGAAATTTGACATAATTCAGTGAGCACAAGATGCGGTGACCGTGTTTTACGCTTATATATAGAGTTGGCCAAAAAACATGGCCGCATATTTTCCAACTCTTTTCTTGCTTCAATTTAGAGACCCTTCATCTTCGAGTACAGTCACGAAATCTTCAATGCCTTTTGGGCAATGCCCTGAAGTTGTCATTTCAGGCTTCACTTTTCAAAAATAATGTTCCTTGGAATTGGTGGGTCCAAAGTAGTGAAAACATATACATTTTTTAACGGGCTGCTGTCGCTAAACTGTGTTTACACTAAGAATAATTTTATGATGTGAAGGAAATTTCCGGCTGTGTCATGACATGTAAAAGTCATTCTGGTGCGATGACTAGCCGTAGAACGATTTCATATCGATTGCAGGTAATATTTTAAGTTCAACTTTTAGCATTTTAAATTTTGATGCAAATTAGAAGATTTAGAAGTCAACATTTTCAGCGCCAAGTTAACATTTATCATTAGTATTAAGTGCTCCTCGATATCTTTGAAGCAGCTTTAACATTACAGCCTTAATATCTCTATCTCCACTTAAGAAGACATCATAGAGATACAAACAAGCAACCATGAAAACACACCCTCGTCATGGTTTAGCTAACAAAATAAATCGTGAATGTGGGGTACTAACAAGAAGTGTCTGTGATCGGGATGGATTTTGATGACGAAAGAGACATAATGGAAGAACGATAGTACATGACGTGTTTGATCGGATGGCGATAATGAAGAACGAAGCCTGACGAAGACTAAAATTAATCTACTTCATTTTGTTAATTATTTTATCTTTTTGTAATTTTTAACAATTTCAACAAGAAAAATTCAAAGTGTAATTAAAATGCAACGTATGCAGGCCAGTGATTAGCCTATGAGAAAAAGTGAGAATTTTCCTTCAAACATTTGAGGAATGGAAACGGAGCCTAGTATGGTAATTGCAAAATAAGTCCAAATTTGTGCATGGATTTTGGGCCAAACTTCAAGTCATGAAGGTCACAACGAAGAAGGTAATCCCAGGGTTGACCACACCACATTCCACCACACTTTTTGAAGTTCTGTATATTACAAAGGGATACTAGCCTGGTCATAATCACTTCCCGCGTAGTTACGAAATTAATTTGTTGACCTCAAGTACCATCTGCTTAGAAACAGAGGATGTCAGATCAACCTCCTGATATCGCTGTGCTTCACGCAATCGTCTCCAATTCAATCATGCTTTTCAGATGTGTACTGTTATTTTTGTGAATGTAGGAAATATCCTAAATACATGCATCTGGAGCTTTGTGACGATTAATTTTTACGCATTTTAGACAAATTTGGGAGGAGAGTAGCCTATAAGTAGAGAGAGCTTAAAAAGTTGACGGAATGCTTGTGATTTAAGAACAGTCAGTAATATATTATGAAGGACGCCACATTACACACTAATTTATTGATATTACTTTATACCGCGTAAGTTTTGGTGGCTCTTGCTTACCTGTTAGCGCTTTAATCATATCGTTCCGATCTACATTCAAATGAACATGAATTCTCTCACACGGCACAAAACAACTGTCAGGAACAGGCTTGCCAGTTAAGTTGTTGGTCTCATCTAGGCAAAGAGTGAAAGATTATCACCTCTATTCGCATGAAGTTCCACAGAGATATTGACATCCACATCTTGCAGTAGACCCAAAATTGAAAATCTACCAACCTAGTAATATGTGGTTTGAATGTCTTTGTTAATCTAAGTTCGCTTACAACGATAAACGATGTGTGTATTACTTTCACACCAAGCTGTGTTCAGATGTCGGTCGGCAGACCCTGGAAAACGTAGCTGCAGACTCATGAGATAGCAGAGCCTCATAAGCTTCCAACTCCCCCAACTCCATATAGACACTACATTTAGAGCCAATCCGCTTTACCCCATCGGATGTGTTCATATTCAGCGGAAATAAAATGGAAGAGAATGAGTAAAGCAAAAGCTTCAGTTGATAAGAGCATTGAAATCCAGGTGGGCTAGGCTATCTATACGCTATCACATAATGGATATAGAAGATCGATATCCTTAAGCTCTTTAAGAAGTACAGGCATGCATTTGGCAACCATATAGTAGCAGAAACATAATGAAGACTGTTAATTAGGTCAAGATAAAATAATTGAATAAGTATTTTATTGTTGGAATTCTACGCAACATTATGCTTGAAGTAAAAATTGATTGCAGTGTTCAAATCTATAATTTCTGTAGGCTGATCGCAGTGTTTTACTCAATAAATGCGTGAAAGTGTTGCACTAGAGAGTTCGACGGACAACAACTTCAGACAACTTCTCTACATAGCAAAATAAGTCTGGACGAACCCAAATAATGCAGCCATGTAGCTTCCAGAAATGAAAACGACGTGAAACAAGACCAAGTTATAAATCATACCGGTAATTGTTCATGCTCAACTCTCAGCTTCTTGATTGGAAGTTTATATATCATCGCCATTCACCAAAAAACAATGCATTATCCTACATTTAGTCTGTAGTATGTTACATTTGAGGAATCTCACTTAGTTAAGCCATATTTGAGGATTTGAAGAGAAAAAAAATATTTGAGGAATCTGAGGAATTTTAGGAAATAATTCCTAGCCTGCGTTTAACAAAATGAAGAATAACAATTAACGCGTGTACCCACCCCAATCCTGCAAAATTTGCCGCAGTCTTCGTGATATGCTCAAAATGATATTCTGAATAGTGCTTTGTGGTACTGCATCCCATTCTTGTTGTAGAACTCTTGTTAATTCTGCAAGACTGGCAACGGGAGGATTGCGAAGTCTTATCTTTCGCCCAATTTCATCCCATAAATGTTCAATGAAGTTCAGATCAGGGCGTCGGGCTGGCCACTCTATTCGTCGTATTCCAGTTTCCTTTTATTTTCCTCTTGGAACTGCTGGACAACGCGAGAACGATGGGGAGCAGCGTTGTCATCCTGCAGTCTCCATGCCGTCTCACGAGGTCTATGAAGGTCCTCGGCCCATAGACGGCTTTCTTCCAAAATTCGACTACATCGAAGTCCATCAAGGGAGCTCGACAGAACTATCAAAGTGCTTCGACCATCAGAATAGATGGCTCCCCACACCATGACAGATCCACCACTTGCTGGCTGGTCTTGCAAATGCGATCGTTGCGATCCTTCCATCCACAGGCTTTAGTAGGAAGATGATTCTCCTCCACTGCGTTTCTCGGTAGTGGGAACGACTCATCGTCCATCGCATCCTAGCATGACGATGACGCGCAGTTAAGACAGGACGCCGCAAGACTCGTCGAGATCGTAGGCCAGCACGAAACAGAAGCCTCCGAACTGAGCAGCACGAATAAGCAGCCGGTTCCATCGTGCTGAAACTACCGGCACTCGAACTCGATCCTACATACCTCTCAACCTCTCTATCCTGCTCAAATAGAATCAGCCAACGTGTTTAAGTTCGAATAGGTACAGATAGTCTCACAGAAACATCTAGCTTGTTTAATCCTGCTTCCATCATTCCATCATAGCTCGATAACGAATGGAAGTTGACCAGTTAGACATCACTTAAGGCTTTGTTAATGTCAGAGATGGACAAAATACAAAAAAGTCCACTTTATCACCACAAGTCATGTCATCTATGTTTTCTTCTTTGTATCTCTATGATGTCTTCTTAAGTGGAGATAGAGATATTAAGGCTGTAATGTTAAAGCTGCTTCAAAGATATCGAGGAGCACTTAATACTAATGATAAATGTTAACTTGGCGCTGAAAATGTTGACTTCTAAATCTTCTAATTTGCATCAAAATTTAAAATGCTAAAAGTTGAACTTAAAATATTACCTGCAATCGATATGAAATCGTTCTACGGCTAGTCATCGCACCAGAATGACTTTTACATGTCATGACACAGCCGGAAATTTCCTTCACATCATAAAATTATTCTTAGTGTAAACACAGTTTAGCGACAGCAGCCCGTTAAAAAATGTATATGTTTTCACTACTTTGGACCCACCAATTCCAAGGAACATTATTTTTGAAAAGTGAAGCCTGAAATGACAACTTCAGGGCATTGCCCAAAAGGCATTGAAGATTTCGTGACTGTACTCGAAGATGAAGGGTCTCTAAATTGAAGCAAGAAAAGAGTTGGAAAATATGCGGCCATGTTTTTTGGCCAACTCTACATATTAGGTACTGAGCACTATTCCATTAATATGTGACCATCAAATCCATCTGAACACCAAAATGACATTCCTGAAAGCTGCGAATATGAAGTTCAAGCCAAAAATTCTTAGTTTACATATGTAAATCTTAAATCGAATGCCATTACTAAAAAATTTCTGAGAAAAACGAAGAACACCTTAATAAAAAAATAGGTTAATAAAATAATAAGCAAGCATTTTGGTAGTTATCAAATCATAACATGACAGTCATATCAAGTCTCGTGACATGGTAGACACAGCATAATTGGTTCTTGCACTATGTTCCCTATTGTGATAGAAAAATATTTTTAGTTAGCCGAGCACAAAGAGTTTATTCCATTGCAACTTAGCAAAAAAAAACTTGAAAATTTTGTATTCGAATGTCATATACGAAAAAGAAAATCCGAGAGATTTGTTAACATATACTTCTGCAGTGACATTATCGCTCCAGATGTAAGTTGCTCGTAGATCAGAAGATGTTCTGACTGTGTCATCATTTCTGGCTCTTATGATAGTCGATGAAGAAGAGAACTTTGGAACAGCAGTGTACAGTCTCACGTCCAGGTCTTTTTATAATGGCCGCTGCATTAGCTGTGGAATTGATGGTGCCCATCCTCCACCATCCACTGAGGTAAATGTCTCTCCTTGCGTTCTTTGCAAACTTTCAATGATGAATTTCTTTCATGATTTTATCATCTTGCTTTTATTTATTCACTGTAAATGAATGCAACAGAAAATGCATGTGGAGACTTCCCCATCTGCGGAACAATGCGTATAATATGATTTTTACTCTTTGCATGCGTCTGCTTATAGAAGTAGCGTGGACCTGAGTTTAAAGGGTTATAAAGACCACTTATTCCGCTCTAGGATCATCTTTTTGGTCTCATTACTAGCTGTAAACACAGACCCAATCAGAATTGTTTTAGCTGGATATCTACCTCATTTTCTGAACACTAGCTTGCAACCTCACTAAATGTAAATATGCTGTAAAAAACACTGACATGAAACAGCTTATTGATTGACAGTATTGCAGCTAGAGATAGAAAACCAAACAATTACGTGGCTGCACTAACATGCCGTAGGTACCGTACTCTGCGAAAACGAACTAGGCATATTACTCCTATCACTTTTTTCACCAAAGGCTCGACTTGCTAGGATTCTTGTTGCTTGCATCGCTGATCATGACCTCTTCGGTGACATTTCGTTGATCTCGTAACACTCGTTCACAACAACTTGCCGGTACTGTAGGGATAAGCTCAAATAACAAACTTGGACTAATATAGACTTGGTCCGAGAGTATACTAATTAGACCATTTAGTCACCCTACAAAGAGTACCTAGACATATCCCTTTCTGCCTACATCTAAAGTAACGACCCTCTATACCGTCATTTGTCTCAATCCAAGGAAACCAGACTTCGAAGTTTTACAAATTACGAGCACCGTATTTTCCGGAATATAACTCGATTTTATTTTCAAGACATAGAGAGTGCGGGCTACATAGCGGTACAGGTTATGTGTAGGCCTAAATTGTCTTCGAATTGTGAGTGGCCGAATGCTAGGTTGAAATTACCGGGAAATTCACTAACTTTATCTGTATGACCACCTGATATCGCTATAAACAGACCGTTTGAGGACAATCTCCGTACAGTATGGCAGAACTGCATTATTGAAGTAGAATATAACTTTGCAGCAAACGTCGAGCCAGTTTTTCCAGTAAGTTGAATTAGCATTCGAAGCTTTAGAGATTATCAAAGTTTCAACCACAAACAATGGGTTACGTAAATCAGAAATGCATATGCGATGATTTTCTGCAATCCCAACCAGTGTTGCGATTCTTGGCGTAGGGTAAAAAAAACGCGCAAGGTCGAAAAACACGCGCACATGTATTTCCTTACAAATAAGCCAAAATGGCAACTATGATCGCTAATATTTGATGAAACGAATTTTTACAAAGCTTAGATTTGCAGATCAGATAGTAAGAGCTTTGGTATTTTTCAGGACAAGTCAAATACACACGTGCCTTAAGTGGTAGATGCATACGAGCAGTGGGCCTATAGGCTATCCATTGAGTGAGATGTTAATGAAGCTAAATGATCTTTGATAGGCTATACATGTGGCTTATCTAGAAACTGCATGTAATTTGAAATTTTGATATTTTAGAACCAAAGTTTTCTATTATCAAAAATTAAAAATAGAAGTCGAAAACTTAAAAAACGCGCAAAATGGATAAAAATGGAAAAAAACACGCTTACACGCGCAAATTGTCAAAAAAACGCGCGCGCGTGTAAACACGCGCGAATCGCAACACTGATCCCAACCCAAACATCAAACAAAAAGGACGAAGTGATCGTACGTTGGATATTTGGACAACTGCGCCCGACTTTTGGGATCTGTGCACCCAGCTTTTCAAAGATGACACAGATGAGGATTTCCACTGCTTTGAAACTTTGTGATGACGAAGTCCCGGTGTTTTTAGGAAATAAAAATCAATTAATGGAAAATATATTTCTCTGTTACTATTCGCAAAAAATTAATAAAGCCTATTTGCCAATAGTATTACAAACCGCTACTAGCTATGTGAGCCATAGGATGCCGGACGGTGCAGGTTATAAATGGATTTTCCATTGAATTTATAGGATTAGAGTTGCACACAGGTGCTGGATATAGGGCGGAAAAAATTGCAATAACATTCTGGATTTATACTCAATTGGATGGGCCTAAATTCACATACACAACAATCATCATTCAGCAACTGTTTTAGGCACATTTAACTTGACAATTTGGGCTCCAAATGAAATTTTATGTCATTGCTGTCTTAATTTAAAGATGTTTAATGAAGTATAATCGATGCAATCAAATAAAGAAACATACAATTATAGAATGATGTCATTGTCAAATGCGGGCTGAATGACTGGCGTGATCAAAAATTCGCAAAATATTTCTGATTTCTAGTCATTTCATGGGACTGCTCATACACTAAAATATTGCCCGATTAAAATTAAATAGATTCAATATTCTGCGCCACAATATTCAGTCGACTTTACAAAGGGAGGTGCAGTATAGAAACCACCAGAACATTCAACTTCGTTGTTCTACCGTCGATTACCACCTCGTTTGCATATTCTGCTGACAGAATATTAGATCGATTCAATTTTTTGCAGACATAATTTCAGTGTCAAAGAACAGTCCAGGTGCAAGACTGAAACTTTGCAGTTATCCACGAAAATGAACTGGCTTGAAACTTCATAGAAAAGGGCTTCGTTAGTTTTTTTCACAGGAAAGTCTCCATATATTTAGATAACAGCTGATAAATGAAAAATTGAAAGTCTCGCAATACACCTTTATAATATAACAATAACATTAACAAAAATATTTGAAGCATTTAAACAGTTTTTGATGGATTATCTTACCGAAATCCGACTTCGTTTTGTTTGAGGTGGCAATAGCAGAGTGGACAAATGGCGGCTTCAAAATGGTCATTTCGGCAGCTCATTAAAGCACCTATCTATAAGGTCGATGCCACTGCATGATTTGCGGAATCAGGTGAATAAGGAGCATGCAACAGTTCCTAATTGTTGCCAAAAGCTACTTATTATTCTTATACACTCTTATATATAAGGAGAAATTAGAAAACTGTGAACCACCACGATAGGTTTCATTGTCAACCATGGAAGCCACCATCGCTTCAGGCATCGTTGTCTTCACAGCGATTGTCCAGAACGTAATATTGATTTTAGTTACAAGTCCATGTCCGTTTTGGTCCTTCATCATACATTATCGGATTTCTATGGATGAGTGTCAGCGAAATGATCGTGTGTCGTAATCGAGCCTACCGGCAACGATCCTCCTATGCCATGGGGCACCGGCAAGGATCGACACTGAATAGATATTTGATTTGAAAATAGATTTTCAAGAAACGGTTCGCAATATTTACGTCACATGAATTGATTTTTCCATGTCTTACAAATTGTTTATCTTTTAGATGATGTGATGGTATGAGTCCAGTTAGAATAGCCAGCCGGCCTACCGGTTTTCAAAATTTATGACCGGTGTTGGACTGGCGATGCTGAAACCGGCCGGTTGATCTAAGCAAGAAAAAACATCAAAGTGTCACTTTCGCTTACAAAGGGCGCCATGTCGAAACGTATGGAAACAATCAAATCCAATCGGATTTTCTTTCGATGAATTTTATCCGTAGACGTATAGGTACAGTACGAGGGGTGATTGATAAGTTCGCGGCCTGACATAGAAAGCTTAAAGCCATGTCATTATGTACATGTGGATTGATACAATGGAATGTGCTGACGGCGCATGACGAGTGATCAGTCGATCCGGTGAACTGTTGGTAAACCACAGCTACTTAACTTCAGTCAGGGTTGGTAAAAAACATGTTTTTTTTCATTTTAAACAAACAAACATGTTTTTTTGTTTTAAACACTGTTTTTTATGTTTTTTTAGTTTTTTTTTCAAAATTTCTACGTTTTTTATAAATATTGCAAAGATATCAATGTATTTTAACATTAATTTGTACAATTAAGTTAAGAAGAATAATGTGTAAGGATATAGGTAGGCCAATTGATACATAGGGGCCTACCCCACTACAAAAAGATTCGTCGGAAAGACGCCGGAACGAGGTATGGTAGTCGGAAAGAGGTCGGGAAATTTTTTGACCCTTGACATGCTAATTCTGACCTCATTTCTTTAAATTTATGCAGAAATTGTGATAAAAATGGCTTTTTTGATTGAGTTAATTTCAGCATCGACATTGAAGACATGAAGACGTGCGGATATGATTGCGATGATTTTATTACTCAAACAAGCTTGAGAAAGGGGAAAGGAAAATATATAACACTCAATTCCTGATCAATTGTCGTTTTCATGTAATTCCATGGACATCCTGCTTGTAAAATAGCAGGAGGCCTAGGGTGTCTTTTTATGATGGGGCTTCGGTTTCCGACGTCGAACCGACCATCGGCCATATGCGGACATTCTGTTCCTCGGAACGAGTTCGTTTTCGACTTCGGACCGACGTCTTTTTGTAGTGGGACAAGACCCCTACATAGGCCTACATTTCATAGATATTTCATGTAGCAGGTTTAGCAAAAGTATCCTACAGGTACGTCGCTAGATATCAAATTTACTGCATCATGTACAACTGCATTCAGGCTTAGGCCTACTGTCAGTTCTGTCGTAATAAGCTTATGTACAGGCTTATTATAGGCTTAAGCTGTTTTTTATGTTTAAAATCAAAACATGTTTTTCGTATGTTTAAAGCATTTCATTTCAAGCACTTGTCAATCCTGCTTTAGACTATCGGTAAATGTTAATTAACTTAATTCTAATGTAGCCTACAATGTACCATGTAGGCCTACATCGTCATGTTGGTTACCTCATTTATGACATTCCCGGATACTCCTGCCATATCTTATCTGTACTGTAGGCCCTACATGCATTGCTCATAATACAGGGCTACATGAATAGCATATAACTACAAAATCTTCATGCAAATCAATTACCATTATACACAAATTCCTTGGTTGGTATAAGCTTACAACAGTATTCGATAAAGCAACATCATAGGCTTAATTCATTAATAAAGTAACCCATGCAAAGTTGAAACTGTAAATCAAAACTTTGAAATATTCCATGTATCATGTTCTTATCTCAACTTTTTACAAAAAGTATAAAATACCAAGCATCGTCAGGCTTTATTAAACTGACGATAGAGGAAAGTTAGTTTCCCGGCCTTCTCAATACCAAGACGGCCACGAAGGTTTCCGTAGGTCAGCCCAAGAGTCGAGAATTGTCGATCCAAACCGGAAGAGCTACAAGTAGCCACCACCAGAGGTATGGCAACATCGGCAAGTATCTGCGGTACACCGACACGTACGCTGCCCTTCCACCATGTACGTGGATCACATGTTTCAATATCACTGCCGCTGCTTGAGGCCGGAAACATGAACGGTGTGTCCTTGGCCAGGTATTGTAACAAGGGAACCGTCAGGTGTGAGTTCTGTTCCGTTATATAATTCTGAGCAATTCTAATCTGCTCACTTGTATAAGGCGACTACCGGTAAATCGGTGGTCGAGCAAATTAGCCGCCAACGTTGGGGCAGTGAATGCATTCTGCAAGACAATGAAATATGATAAAAATTTCAACAGCACTTAGAGCGTACACTTTCGTGGAATGACATTATTTTTATATTGTATACATGATTACTCTGAACCTTTGTAAATTACACATGTGGATTTTTTTATGTATAAGGTACGTAATTTTTATTTAGGTCCATTTCAACTCTTATTACATGTACACTTATAATGATCCCAATACCAATGTTATTTTAGTGCAATCAATCAAAGCGAGATGCTATTTGAGTGTAGCCTACATTCTACAATGATCAACAGTATTTTTCGGGCTGAAACGGCTTTGGTCTGTCGTTATGCAGAAGTATTGAATAATCTATCACAGATTATGAAAATTACTAGCCTATACTGCAGCATACTCGTGCACAAATTACGGTTATAAAAAACTCTGACAGTGAGATGTGACTGAATATGATAAGTTTACCCTTTTCTAATGGATATTAGTTCTAGGTATCCCACTTTTCTTCTACCAACTTTTAATACATGTAAGCTTAGTACTTTGAAATAATCATGATTCATATGTGTTCTAAATGATAAAATCAAGAGTTTTGCGACTATTATTGCTTATTAAACACCTTAATAACAATTCATCACAAAAGATTAGGCCTACACTAGTACTGCAATTAAAAAAACATAGCGATATGACATCACAAATAGTGATTACATCATGTATACAAGTATATAAGCCTTTATTGTTGCAATGCTTATTTTGGACATGTGCTTACATTGCTCAACTGACATAGAATCTAGAAATTGACACTACTCAGATAAATTCCACTCCATGCAGCATTGATAATATTCTATTAATTTTTAGAAACCTAATTATAAATTTGAAACCTTATTATAGTTAATAAAATCAATATCATGAGTTATTATGACCTACTGTACTTGAAGCGTTGAAAATGGCTCGCATACATTGTACGTGATAATAAATTACCTTCATTCGATTTTCAACCAGTGCTTTACACTCTGTGTAACTGGAAGGAATTGTTTCCTTGAGATCGATCCAATACTGAACAGACTGTGCAATTGTCGTTTTGTCCATTTGCATCTTATTCAATGTATCCGATATCGGGCTCAGAATCAAGAGTAGATTTTCGGCAGAGCGTTTGATGGTCAGTTGGTCAACACTCTTGTAGATATTGGGCCTGTTCTACGAATCGTCATTTAGAAATATGACAGTTCTTTAGACTGTCATTTCATTTGTTCTGTTCTTGCAATCGTCATATTCGAAGCCGGCATTTAAGTGTCATTAATCTGTCATCAATAAGCGTTCTATCAATCTTTCATTCCATTGTCATTAAGAACAGTTTAGTTTGATCAGAGACAAGATATAAATGAAGGTCTGCACCAACATTTATCCGTCATTTATCTGAAACAAGAAGAAGGACTCTAGCAATGTATCTACTATTATTACGACGACGCTCACGACGCTCTATGCGACGTGAAAGGATATTTCGAGATCGATCAAATCCTTTCGATTTTATGCACGAGAATCTTTTCATTGCACGATATAGGTTTCCAAAGCATGTGTTTACATTTTTGTGCAGTCTTTTGGTCATCCTACAACCATCGTGTCGTCGAAGTCAACCGTTGCCAGTCAGCCTGCAATTGTACATTACTCTGCGTTCTTTCGCCCAGGGTGGATATCTCTCTCAGGCTGGTGACATCCATCATGTCAGCAAAACAAGTGCCTGGAAATGTCTGAAGGATGTATGTAATGTCTTCTCCGAAAAATTATGTGATTTTGTGAAATTTCCTGAAGAAAACATAGTGAAGCGACAATTCTACGATTATGGTCGATTCCCTAGAGTGATTGGGTGTATCGATGGGACACATGAAGATCAAGACACCGAGCATAAATCCGTTTCCATATATCAATCGCAAAGGACTGTCATCACTCAATGTGTTGCTAGTCTGTGGTGTGAATTTGCAGATTTACTATTGTTTGGTCAAATTTCCTGGGGGAGCTCATGATTCATTCTTTTGAACAATTCTGAGCTATGTAGACGCTTTACTTTGGACCCCCCGACTGGCTGGCTGTTGGGAGATGCTGGATATCCTCTAAGACGATGGCTCATGACTCCATTAGCTGATCCCAACACGGAGAAAGAAAGAATATATCAGGCAAGGCATTCCAAATGCCGATCCGTCATTGAGCGATACAACGGACTTTTGAAAGGCCGATTTCGTGTCTTATTGAACACGATGGAATATAAGCCAGCAAAGGCGTGCAAGATAATAAGATCCTGTATTTTGTTACACAACATCGCCATTGAAAAAAACATTCCATTTGATGAGGATGAATACGCTGATATGAATGAAGTGTTACTCAATGCAGAAACGGACGGCGGCGAAAGCACTTTTGTGGATGGGGAAGCATTTAACATGAGACGCCATCTGATAGAAAATGTAATGTAAATGTTTTCATATTTGCGTTGTTCGCGTAATAAAGGATTGAAAGATATGAGTAGTGATTGCTTTGCACCTACCATATAGACCTGCTATCATCCTATCAGTAATCACACTAATCAGTAATTATTCGGATTGTGCGCGGTGCACCGAATTGCTCCTCTGCACCGGTTCTTTCCCGTGCGGCTAGCGCACAACCCTAGTAATTATCAGTAATATTAATGTTTTGTATCTACCGTAAGAATATAAAACTGCTAGCATATAAGGAGAACTATATTTTGAGTGCATATCGGCATATTACAGAAGAAGTAAAACCGTATTCCACGTATTCATGTACATTTATTAAGAAACGAAGTCAATCATATCTACATGTATAATTGTCACGAAAACTGCAAGGGCACTGAAGGTAAGCCAATTTTTGCTCCTCAATTGCCAATCTTCTTATTTGGATTTCTAATTCATCTTTCATTAGGGAAACTCTCCTTCTTCACCGCTAATATGTCCTCCAAAGTCTTCAACTTCTTTTCCTCTATTTCGATCATTCTTTCTTCAGTTTCATCAATCGGGATTATTCTTTTTGTTGGCACTGTAGATTTCGCCTCCATTGTAGCTGGCTCAACATGGGACTCTCTCAGGAACTCAACGGGGGACTCCGTCAAACTCGACTTTGCAGCAGCTCCTGGCACCATACTGTTGGATGGCGCACTCTCTTGTTGACCTCTGGAATGTGTCATCCGAGCTTCCTGCAACACCCCTGTAGGACTCCGGGGAGGTAGCAGCTTCGCAATTTTCTTGTCCAGCGGAGAATAATTCTGAAAGAGATGCTCATGCTCCACCTGACCACCTCCAGTTGTGCCGATTTCCACCTGCAGATCTTTCCACTTGTCTCCCAGGATCTTCTTAATTCTAGAAGTCTCATTCGACCACTTGGTCTTCACATTTGACACATCTCTTCCGTTGGAGCTGATGGCGTTGATTGCATCAACCAATTTTCCATATGCAACCTTCTTTCTCTGGAGTGACAGAAGATCTGTGCTCTGACATGAGAGCACAGCATAGTGCTCAGAGTAGAAGTCTACTAGAACATTAAGTTCGTCCGTCTGCCAACGTGCAGAGCGCATCGGCATGATATTAGACTTATGATTCTACAGACACACGTGCAGGTTTCTTATAGTAATGTCGGTCAAACTGTTCATGAGCAGTAATTACAGAGATCTGCGAAGCTATCATGACAGATAAATGACGCCCTTTTTACTAATCACAGATAAATGACAGTTAGATGAAAGAGACAAAAATGACTGATAAATGAAGACTTGGTAGAACGCAGTTAAGATGGTTCATTAAACCGTCTTAATTCGCTCTCATTTATCCGTCATATTTGCTGAAATGAAGGTTTGACAAATGACGATTCGTAGAACAGGCCCATTATCCGTAGGCTTCAATAATCGATCTGTGATCTGTGTGGTTGAATAGCAGAGAAGTTATTCACAAAATAATTCACAGAATGGAATACAGAATTCCATCTCGTTTCACATGGGAGTGGCGCCCTTCCCAGATTACTGGACGTCACTTCAGCAATAGCCGCATGATTATTTCTCAACCATTTCAAAACTTGAATGATTTTCTGAATAAGTGCATCATATGACTTCAAGGCGCACACATCCTTTGCTAAGAGGTTGCAGAGGTGGGCATTGCAGCCAAAGCAAGCCAAGAAACCCTCAAACTTTTCCTTCAATCTTTTCTTCATTGCCGTCATATTGCTTGCATTGTCTGTTACGAGACTAGTAACATTCAATCCCCATTTATCTTTGACTTCTGTTATATATCGTACAGCAAGTTCGAAAGGTAATCACCAGTATGGGGATGCCCAGTAGTGTCAACAACATCTACGAGAAAGGTTTCATCACTCACACTGACTGCCACACCAATCACAGGGTTATTGACCATGTCCGACTATCCATCCAAAAGAAGAGTGGCCTCCAAAGCCAAACCATTACATTTTTTGCATACAACACTTTTCTCATTCTTATAGACCTCATCCAACAACGGTCCTGCAACTTGATGACGATCTGGTACTTTAAAGCCGGGCCGAAGCATTTCAACAAGTTTTTTGAACTCTGGATGGATTACAGAGTTGAAAGATGCGTTAGTGGCAACGACAGTCCTAGTGATTTGAAGGTTTATCTCATGGGACCTTTCTTTTGAAGTTTTGGTTGGATGAAGAATAGATTGCTTGGTTTTCTTGGTTGTAGGCAGAGTTGGAAAAGTCGGAATTGGAATTAATTCCGACCCGGAATTAATTCCATTTTTCGTCGGAATTGGAATTGGAATTGACGATATTTAAATCTACTGGAATTGGAATTGGAATTGACCTTGATAAACCTCAATTCCACTTTTTCAAAAGACCTGTGATAAATCTATTTGTACAAAAATTGAAATCACAGTATTCGGCCGTTGTGCTAACTGCACGCAGAGATAAGAGAGAGATAGATCGACAGAGCTAGTTTTATTCTATTGTTGAATAAAGGATATTAATTGTGACTTTGATGGGCCTACAGCACCGGACAATGTTAATTCAGCAATTAAGCAAACAATGAAAAGACAATCATCTTTGTTCAATCTGTCATTTAGTTATTTATCAAACAAGATAATTAATCAAAATAAAACAATTGTTGAATTTAGTTATTGATTGGATAAGCACAAAAACTGGAGATGAACTTAATTGTTGTACACACGAAAAACAATCGGTTTGGAAAGAGGAAAATTAACCCTGCATTAAAGGGCAGCCTGTCAGTTCAAATCACAATATGGACAGTGTCATCAAATTATTCTAATAATTAATGATTCAACTAAAATGGCAATGACATGAAATATTATTCAACTTCCAATCACAACAATTGACAATATTAATTTTCAAGACTATAGTTATACAAATACGATACTCAACGATAAAAAACTTTAAATTTGCAGTTCACTTCTTAATGTTGAATTCACTTCAATTCGATCGGACTCACTTATACCAAAATACTATCATAAATATCATGAATATCAGTGTCACTTATACCGTCAATCTTCAATCGCGCTCGCTGATGTTTTGCCGCATGTGTTGTTGTTCGCTGGTAGGCAGTTGTAGTTGTTACTTCTGTAGTCAAGTTACACCGCGAGAGCCCGGAGTTCTTCGAACAGCTACTGAAGATGTCGTATGTGTTGTTGTTGGTAGTTGTTGTTGTTTCAATTTCTCATCGTTTCTAATTTATGTGAATTTTTGACACTTGACGATAAATCCACTTTCTTTTGAAAATTGAAAGAGTTTCCTTTAATCTCTGCTCGTTAGCTTTCGACCCGACCTTTCGATCCGTTCTTATCACGGAATTTTTAATCTCCTTTTTTAACATGGACCATTAATCAGTTTTCATGATGCCATTTTTATCGTCGTTTTTTCTTTCATCAACAATCACGTTATTCACACATTGAATTTCTTTCTTCTGTCAATTTATTAATAGATTTATTCGCATCTCTCTCTCTCTCTCAAAATTAAAAATTCAAAATTCAAGGGGTTTTATTTTCATGTGAAAATACCCAAGTAAATGTACAATTACGATGTATGCAGTTCAGCACCAATGACATGTTCGAGATGTCAATGAGATGGTAAAAATTCAATGAAAAGCCTATTTGTGAAAGTCAATACGTAACTTGAATGGAATCATGTACAGGTGAATTTGCAGTGTTCAATGAAATGAGTTCAGAGTTTATGAAAATACCATGATGAGTGAAATGAAGATAGAAATATTGTTAGCAAGGATGACGGAATGCATGACTTTTTTTGACAATGTATACCGGGATTTGAAATATTTAAAAAGGAGAGGAGGAATCATTCAAACCATGCTTTCAAAAAGTTATGTTGTTTGATGGTTATTTTAATATTAATTCAATCTGGTCAGTCACGTCCACAATCATTACTTATTATTATTAAGAGTCGTCTTGCAAGGGCCGGCAGAAAATGAATTTCGAATATAGGACAGCAAAAAAGTCACGAAATGTTAATTAATGTAGTTAAGAATATGCTACTTTAATTTGAATCAATGATTCAACTCACCTATAATGACAAAGGATTTGAGGGTTTGGTAAAATGTATATGTATGAAGCTGATCCGGCCCTTGCTTGCGACTTGATTAGGTAATTATTCAGTTGATTCACGAAACAGTCTGAATTTTCTAATCATTTCACATTGATACTATCGGCTGATCGATATTCATAATTTCATTGGACGCGTTCTTTATGAAGCTAACAATAGCGTCTCATTTTGTAACGTCTACGTATTACACTAACATAGGAAATTGAAAAGATAATATTGTTGTGTTGTGCATAATCAAGTCGTGCTTTATTTTGCACGACATAGCTATCGCTTGTGACAGTTGATATCAATTCAATCTATTGTTTTATAAGAACTCCTGTTAACTTTTCCGACTCACGTTGATTCTAACTTACGCATCTCCTTTTAGTTATCAATTTCAAAATGTACCGAGAATGTATTGTTTCACGGGAACCACTATCTATGCGGCATAGCTATCGATTCCATTTTGTATTATCATTGCAGTCATTCATGCTTCATCGATTCTTTAAGTCGATCATCATTTAACATTGCAAGATAGCTCTCTCCTTGTTGACTTCTTTAATGAACATAGATATTGAAGCCTACGGACTTCATTATGATGCCGCTACTGTTGTCCAACATGAGATTAAATTCTGTCCTGGTGGTGTTTATAAATTCAGTTAGATATCTTTGACGTAATTTGCTAAGATGTGAGCACTGAACCAGGAAATGATAAGTGTCTTCTATTTCTTCAGGCAATGAGGACAAAAGCATTCTTCATAATCTCGTCTATTACCATATCGTCCTATTTCAGCCATCAATTTGTGATTTCCTGTTCTGAACTTTAGCATAATCAACATGTCTTCGCTCATCTCAGATGCGGTACATAGATATGATTTTAAATCGTTGTCGAACCTGCATAACTCAAGATATCTATTGCCTTTGTGACTGTTTTTGGCGCTATTAATCCATTCTTCTCTAAAGAAGCATCGTATTCTCTCATCGGCTATCTTAATAAATTTGTTTTTATTGCAATAAAGTTGGTTTTCCCAAAGGTTTGACAGATTCAATTTCATTAATAATTTTCTTATTTGATGTATCCATGTATTGGCATATTCTCTTGAATTTACATTGTTAAAAACGCTTTGATATAATTTAGAACTTAGACTGTTTTGGTTGTTATCAATTAATTTTATCCATAGTCGAATTGCTGCTTTGTAGAAAAGAAATTCGAAGGGCTTTATGCCATATTTCTAAGTGGTTGGCAACTGTTATTCGCGGGTGTTACGATGTACATTTTAGATGTCTGTTGCATTTTTTGTGGTGTTGTTTTCGATTTATGGTATGTTAGTTTAGTTGTTGTTTTGGTTTGACTCATATGTTGGATGTGGAAGTGTTTGGTTTTTGTGATCTTGGTGAGGTGTTGTTGTGGCAAGTTTAGGGTAATTTGGAGCGTAGGGGGGTGGGATGGCGGGTGTTGTTGTGGGTTTAACGGTGGGGCAGTTGTGCGGCTTGTTTTAGGGAGTGAGAGTGGGGAGTGGTTCCTGAAGTGTGTCCTGGTCGAGTGTTAATTGGGCTTGTGCGGGGTGAGGAGAGGAAGGGAGGCTGGGTTAGGGGAGTGTGGGTGGGGGGGTATGGGGGGTAATGTTGGGGAGGGGGGGGGTGTGGGTGGGGGTTGAAAGGTGGATGATATTGTCGGGTGGATATTGAAATTGAGGAGGTGATTGAATGAGTGAGGGGACGGATATGACTTTGTGATGAAGACGGTAGATTAGAAGGGTGGGGGGTAGGATGGGTGGGGGGGATGGAAGTGGGTGGGCAGATGCGTGGGAATGGAGTGCAAGTGTGGTGGAGACGATGGAGAGAGAGAGCGAGAGAGAGAGAGAGAGAGAGAGAAAGAAGAGGAAAAGAAAGAGAAAGAAAGGAGAAAGGAAGAGAAAGAAGAGAAAGAACAGAGAGAAGCAGAAAGAAAGAGAAAGAAAGAAAGAGAGAAAGAGAAAGTAAGAGAGAAAGAGAAAGAAAGAGAGAAAAGAGAAAGCAAGAAAGAGAAAGAAATAAAAGAGAAAGAAGAAAGAAGAGAAGAAAGAAAGAAAGAGAAAAAAGAAAGAAACGAGACAAGAAAGAAAGTAACGATAGAAAGAAAGAGAAAGAAAGAAAGAAAGCGAAAGAAAGAAAGAAAGAGAAGAAAGAAAGGAACGACAGAGAAAGAAAGAAGAAAGATAGAACGAAAGAAAGAAGAGAAACGAAAGAAATGAAGAGAAGAAAGAACAGAAAAAAGAAATGAGAAAGAAAGAAAGAAAGAGAAAGAAAGAAAGCAAGCGAGAAGAGAGAAAGAAAGCAGAAAGAGAGGGGGAAAGAGAGAAACGAGAGATAGAGAGAAAGAGAGAAAAAAGAGAGAGAACGAGAGGAGAAAGTAGAGAAGGTAAAGAGAGAGAAAGAGCAGAAGCAAGAGAGAGAAGAGAGAGAAAGAGAGAGAAAGAGGAGAGAAAGAAAGAGAAGAACGAGCAAGAAGAGAAGCAGCGAAGAAAGAGAAAGAAAGAGAAAGAAAGAGAGAAGAAAGAGAAATGAAGAGAAAGAAAGCAGAAAGCAAAGTAAGAGAAAAGAAGAGAAGAAAGAAGAGAGAAAGAAAGAGAGAAGATAAGAGAGCAAGAAAGACGAGAAAGAAAGAGTAGACATGAAAGAGAGCAATAGAAAGAGAGAAAGAAAAGAGAGAGAGAATGAGAAAGAAAGAGAGAAGAGAAAAGGACGAGAGAAAGAGAAAGATGAGAGAAAGAGAAAGAACGAGAGACAAGAGCAAAGAAAGAGAGAAGAGATAGAAAAGAGCAGAAGAGGAAGAAAGAGCGAAAGCAGAAAGAAGAGAGAAGAGAAAGAAAGCAGAGAAGACGAAAGGAAAGAGAGAAAGAGAAAGAAAGACGAGAAAGCGAAAGATAGAGGAGAAAGATGAAAGAAAGAGAGCAAAGAGAAAGAAACAGAGACATATTGAAAAAGAAAGAAAGAGAAAACCAGAGAAAAAGAGAAAAAGAGAAAAAAGAAGAACAAGAGAAACAGTAGCAAAAAGTAGAGAAGAGCAAAAGAGAGAAAGAGAGAAAGCGAGACAGAGAGAAAGAGAGAAATAGAGAGAAAGAGAGAAGAGAGAAAGAGAGAAAGAGAGAAAGAGAGAAAAAGAGAAACAAGAGAAAAAGAGGAAGGAGTAAAAAGAGACAAAGGAAAGAGAGAATAGAGAGAAGAAAGAAAATGCAAAAAGAGAAGAGAGGAAAAAAGTAAGGAAAGAGAGTAAGGCAAGAGAAAATGAGATATAAAAAGAAAAGGAGAGTCAAAGAGAAAAGAGAGAAAGAGAAAAGCAGACTGAAAGAATAAATGAGGAGTAAGAAGAAAGAGAGAAAGAGAAAAAGAAAAGAAAGAGACCAAAATAAGAGTACAGAAAGAAAGAGAAGATAGAAAAATGAGAAAAAGAGAAACAATGGAAAGAGAAAGGAGAGTAAAAAGAATAAAGAAAGAAAGAAAAATTGAGAAAAGAGAAAGAAAGAAAGAAAAGAAAGAAAGAGAAAGAAAGAGAACGAAAGAACAGAATGAGAAAGAAAGACAGAAAGAATAGAGAAATGAATACGAAATCCGAAAGAAAGAAAGAGAAAGAAAGAAGAAAGAAAGAAAGTAGAAATGAACGAAAGACAGAAAGAGAAAGTAAGAAAACGAAAAGAAAGAAAGAAAGAGGAAAAGAGAGAAGAGAGCAAAGAAAAAAGAAGAGAAAGAGCAGAAAGAGAGAATAGAGGAGAAGATGAGAAAGTAGAGAACGAGAAAGAAGAAAGAAAGAGAGAATGAAGAAAGAATAACGAGAGAAAGAGAAAGACGAACACGAAAGCGACCCAGAAGAGATAAAGACGAAATGAGAGTTATAAAGAAAGATAAGAACGAACTGAGACAGAATGATATAGAAGAAAGAGAAAGAATGACGAGAAAGAAAATGAAAGAGAAATGCAAGAAGAAAGAACGAGAAAGAAAGAAAAAGAGAACGAGAAAGAAAAAAGAGGAAACGAGAAAGAAAGAAAGAAAGAAGAAGATCATTAAAGAAGAAGATAAAAGAAAAGAAGAGTAAGAAGAACGAGAAAGCGATAGAGAAAAGAAAGAACGAAAGAACGGAAGATAACAAAGAAATGACGATAAGCGAAGAGAAGAGAAAGAGGAAAGGGGGGGTGTAAAATGGCGCAACGAAATGATGAAAGACAGAGAGTAAGAAAGAAAAGAAAAAGACAGAAAGAAAGAGAACATAAGAACAGATAAGCAGCGAAACGAAACGATAAGAAAGAATGAAAGAAAGAGAAGAAGAGAAAGAAAGAAAGTAAAGAAAAGAAAGAAAGGAAGAAAGAAGAATGAGAAAATAGAGATAAGAGCGAAAAGAGAGAGACTTAGAGCTAGAAAAGAGAGAACAGCGCTAAAAATGCAGAGAAAGAGAGAGCAGCAAGCGCAAGAAACCGCGCGAGACGGCGAGAAACGAGAGCGAACATATCGAGCCACGCGAGAGCAAGAGCATAGACGAAAGAGCAATACAGAGCCGAAAGACGAAAGAAAGCGAAAGAAAGAAAAGAGAAGACCGAGAAGACAGAGAAAGAAGGAAGAGAAAGCAGAGAAAGAACAGAGCAAGAAAGAGAGAACGAAAGAGAGAACGACAGAGCGAAGAACGAGCGACAGAACAGAGAGCAATAGAAATAGATAAAGACACGAAGAGCAAGAACGAGAGAACGAGCACGAACTACGCTAAAGTTACACAATAGCTAACTATAACTAAACCAGATAACTAGCAATCAATCTGATAAGTGATCAAGCACATCTTCACTATGACCTACAGATAGCCCTCTCCCTCCCTCATATACATCGAACTAAATATCGCCATATCCCTCCTATCTCCCTCTCACTCCCTCTCTCCTACCACTCCTCTCTCCCTATCAACACTCTCACAAAGTAAAACTCTAAAAATCGAAAATCTCATACCCTGCTCTCATATCTAAAAATAGATAAATATAATCTATATCATAAATATATACCTCATATCCCTCTCTCCTCTCCTCCCTCCCTCCCTCCCTCTCTCCTCTCTCCCTCTCTCCCTCCCTCTCTCCCTCCCCTCTCTCCTCCCTCTCTCCTTCCACTCCCCTCCCTCCTCTCCCACTCTCCCCCTCCACTCCCCTCCCTACCCTCCCTCCCTCCCTCTCTCCCTCCCTCCCTCTCCCTCCCCTCTTCTCACCCACTCCCTCTCCCTCCCTCCCTCCCTCCTCTCCCTCCCTTCCCTCCCTCCTATCCCTCCCTCCCTCCCCTCCCTCCCTCCCTACTTCTCCCTCTCCCTCCTCACCCTCCACTCCCTCCTCTCCTCCCTCCCTCCCTCCCTCCCTCTCCTCCATCCCTCTCTCCTCTCTCCTCCTCCCTCCCTCTCTCCCCGACCTCTCCTCCCTCCTTCACTCCCTCCGACTCTCTCCCTCTCTCTCTCACCTCTCTCCCTCCCTCTCTCCCTCTCTCCCTCCCTCCCTCCTCTCTCCCTCTCTCCCTCCTCCCTCCCTCTCTCCCTCTCCTCCCTCTCTCCCACTCTCCCTCTCTCCCTCTCTCCATCTCCCTCTCTCCCTCTCTACATCTCCCTCTCTCCCTCTCTCCCTCTATCCCTCTCTCCCTCTCTCACTCTCTCCCTCTCTCACTCTCTCCCTCTCTCCCTCCCTCTCTCCCTCTCTCCCTCTCTCCCTCTCTCCCTCTCTCCCTCTCTCCCTCTCTCCCTCTCTCCCTCTCTCCCTCTCTCCCTCTCTCCCTCTCTCCCTCTCTCCCTCTCTCCCTCCCTCTACCTCCCTCTCTCCCTCTCTCCCTACTCCCTTCCCTCCCTCCCTCCCTCTTCTCACCTCCCTCCTCCCTCCCTCCCTCCTCCCTCCCATCCTCCCTCCCTCCCTCCTATTCTCCACTCTATCCACTCTCTCCTCCCTCTCTCCCTCTCTCCCTCCTTATTCTCTCCTCTCTCCCTCCCTCTCTCCCTCTCTCCCCTCCCCTCTCTCCCTCCCTCTCTCCCTCTCTCCATCCCCCTCTCTCCCTCCCTCTCTCCCTCTCTCCCTTCTCTCTCTCTCTCCCTCCCTCATCTCCTCCCTCCCTCCTCCCATCTCCCTCCCTCTTCCTCACTCCTCCCTCCCTCCCTCTCCTCCCTCATCCCTCCCTCTCCCTCCCTCCCTCCTCCTCTCCATCCCTCCCTCTCCATCCCTCCCTCTCCCTCCCTCCCTCCCTCTCCCTCTCTCCCTCTCCCTCCCTCTCCCTCTCCCTCCCTCCCTCTCCCTCCCTCCCTCCCTCTCACCTCCCTCCCTCCCTCTCCCCTCCCTCCCTCCTCTCACTCCCTCCCTCCTCCCTCTCCCTCCCTCTCCATCCCTTTCCTACCCTCTGCAATGATGAACCATACTTGGCAACAAGGCTTCAGTCAAGCTCTTAGGTCCGGAACAATCTTTTATTTAGTCTGAATAGTCTCCATTAATTCAATCTCATTACAGTGTTAAGTGGAATTGATAAAAGCCAAATTAGAGCGAAACCCGGTCTTCCACAAATCGCTGTTTTCCTTTGCCGATCCGTGGGGTGTGTGCGTCTACTTTTGTCGGAGTTAGGATCGACGGGGTCTTCTGATCTCTCACTCTCTCTCTCTCTCTCTCTCTCTCTCTCCTTCTCTCTCTCGTCTCGTTCTTCTCTCCCCAATCTCTCTCTCTCTCTCTCTCTCCTCTCTCTCTCCTCTCTCTCTTCTCTCTCATTCTCCCAAACCCTCTCTTCATTCTCTCGGTCTCCCTCCCTCATTCTCCCTCCTCCCTCTCTCCCTCCTCTCTCCCTCCCTCCCTCCCTCTCCCAACCTCCCGCCCTCCCTCCCTCCCCTCGCCTCCTCCTCCCTCCCTCCCTCCTCCCTCCCTCCCTCCCTCCCTCCCTCCCTCCCTCCCTCCGCTCACTCACTCCCTCCCTCCCTCCCTCCCTCCCATCCCTCCCTCCCTCCCTCCCTCCCTCTCCCTCTCACCTCTATCCTTCTCATCCTCCCTCCCTCCCTCTCCCACTCTCCCTCCCTCCATCACTCTCCCTCTCCCTCCCTCCATCCCTCTCCCTCTCCCTCCCTCACCTCCCTATCCCTCTCCCTCCCTCCCTCCCTCTCCCTCCCCCTCCCTCCCTCTCCATCTCTCCCTCCCTCCCTCTCCATCTCCCTCCCTCCCTCCCTCCCTCTCCATCCCTCCCTCCCTCCCTCCCTCTCCATCTCTCCCTCCCTCCCTCTCCCTCCCTCCCTCCCTCTCCCTCCCTCCTCCCTCTCCCTACCTCCCTCCCTCTCCCTCCCTCCCTCCTCCCTCTCCCTCCCTCCCTCCCTCGTTCCCTCCCTTCTGCAATGACTGAACCATACTTTGGCAACAAGGCCTTCAGTCAAGCGCTTAAGGTCGTGAACAATCTTTGATTTAGTCTGAATAGTCCTTCCATTTTAATTCAATCTCATTACAGATGTTAAGTGGAATTGATAAAGCCAATAGAGCGAAACAACCGGTCTTCACAAATCGCTGTTTTCCTTTGCCGATCCTTGGGGTGTGTGCGTCTACTTTTGTCGGAGTTAGGATCACGGGGTCTTCTGATCTCTCACTCTCCCTCTCTCTCTCTCTCTCGCTCTCTCTCCTCCCTCCTCCCAACCCTCCCTCCCTACCATACAGCCCTCCCTACCCTCCCTCCCTCCCTCCTTCCCTCCCTATTCCCCACTCTTGATCCCGACACCCCTTCCTCATCCCCTGTATACACTCCTCGTCTATCCCCATCCTCCCTCCCTCCCTCCCTCCCTCCCTCCTCCCTCCCTCCCTCCCTACCCTCCCTCTCCCTCCCTCCCTCTCCCTCCCTCTCCCTCTCCCTCTCCCTCCCTCCCTCTCCCTCTCCCTCCCTCCCTCTCCCTCTCCCTCCCTCCCTCTCCCTCTCCCTCCCTCCCTCTCCCTCTCCCTCCCTCCCTCTCCCTCTCCCTCCCTCCCTCCCTCTCAGAACTCAGAACTCAGAATGTTTATTGACCAACTTGGTACAAACATGAGATGAAAAAAAAAAATGCATGTACAAAAGAGAAAAAAAAAAGAAAGAAAAGATTATATGCACACGGATGAATGAATACGGCAACAGTGACTTATGGAAATGAGGATGGCATAAGCGTTCGGAAGTAGGATGAAAGCGGTGATCACAATTGTTCTTCGATGGGCGCATGATGTCTGAAAAATTCTTCAAAGTACTTGAGTGATGACAGACTATTTACAGATTTTACATTAATATGATGACGACGATAACGTGATAAGTCATTGCATGGAATGAATATGAAAATAAGGCATATGAAACAAAAACATTTCATAGATAAATGAGGAGAGGAGACACAATATTCATATAACATATCATGTTATGTAATTATATGATCGGGATTGATGATTAAAGTTTTAGTAAATCATTTATTTGCACATCACACCATCGCAGCAGATTATTTACCTATAGCCTTATTATTTGATCGGAGATGCGGTCGGTTATTAATGTCAAGTAGTTTATATTTTAATAAAATGTGTTAAACATGATGCATTTTAGGTTTTTATCAAATGCTAAATCAATTACTTAATTACCCTTGAAATAGTGCGGTCCTAAGTGATAAGCATTGAAGAAAAAAGAGTTCCCCAATACTTATATTCAAGACCGCAAATACCGTGGTCATTAATAGAAGACAAGTTAGAAACGAAACAGCATCACGTTTTAAGCACAAAATTATAACGAGAAATATCTCAACTCTTACCTGAAATGGTGCAATGGATATTGGAATTAGAGAAATTTACGGCTAGAGATTTCACCGATCGACCTCCGATATTCAGTAGCGATTGCAGAGTGAAACATTTACCGCGCTGAGTGCGTCAGTGTCAAGGTGAATATTAATCATTTGCTATTGCTTTGTTGTTCATTACTGGGTAGATGCGCCAACATTATTGTATTGATTATTCTTAAAAGGAAACGGGCACTTGTGGTTTCATAGAAATCTGATCAAGTTCAATCATTCACAAAGTTGGAGAAAGATATCTTCTATATTTATAATTAAACCTGGAATGTGTTATCTATCAAACGTCAATTTATTAATGAATTCATCGATATCTTTGATTTCTTGATCAATGACTAGGCTCAATATCGTGCGTAATGTAATTGAGTCCTTCAATCCATTGTTTGATCAATGCAGTTTGCTAGGAAGTGGAAGCAACGTAATTCTTTCGATGCTGATTCGCGAAGATCTCGATAAATAATGACACAGTTATCAATAAATTATCAATCCAATCATGATATCATAGAAAATCGGACAGCGTTCATTGTGCGAAGGAAAAAATAAATAGAAATCTATCGCTTTAAGGGTTGGATTAATCGGAAATTGATAAGTTGTGACTTTCTTCTTTTGTCTGCCATAGAGATCGTATCGAATGCTGTGGGTCAAGACTTGGAAAGAAATATCTCTCATCGTGTCAAATTATTATGAAATATATTATCTATTGTTTCGACATTTCATCGCTTTATCAATGAATTCATCAATTGCTTTGATTTGTCCTATCTTTAATGTATTCATGATTTCATAGAAATTCTGATCGTGTACAGTCTACTAGGAACGGAATTAGCGTTCTTCTTTCTGCGCTGTATCGAGGACAAATTGACATGAAATGATAAATATCTTCCGTCGCATCATTTTCACATAATTTGCAAGTAAAATCATTATGAGTGCTTCGATTTTGATATGTTCCAACTTCTGCTGCGAGAGTGTGATTTCCAGTTCGCAATTTAAGGATATTATCAGTTTTTATTTTTTCATCGACTAGACACAGATATTGTTTCAAATCAGTTTGGAATCTACAGAGTTCTAAGTATCTCAGTCCTTTGTTGCTATTCTTTGCACTATTGATCCATTCGGTTCGGAAATATTCAGTTAAACGATTGGTAATAACAGCTTTAGATTTTTTGTCGTACATATCAAGATTCTGTAATTCTTGTAAATGGATTTTCTCCATAAGTTTCATTATCCTATTACACCATGTGTTATGGAATGGTTTTTTATCAATGTTGTCATTTATCTTGTTAAATAAACGTGTAATTAATCTTTGATCAGTTTTGGTATTCAATTTAAGATAGTAGTTCAGGGCTGATTTATAACAATGAAATTCCATAGGTTTCGCGTCAAATTCGCCAATAATACAATAGTTCGGTGTAGTGATTCTTAGGTGATGAAATTTTTTGTAGAACTGCATAATTATTTTATTAGGATATTCAAATTTCTATCAAAATGGAACTCCACAACCATATCTCATTTTCGATAAGGTTAGCATATCAAAAGTTTCATTTAAAATTTTTGCATTGACATTTTCCAAATTCTTTCAGTGTTTTAGCAGTCAAATATGATGATGCTCGTCCTTTCTCTGTAATTTCTTCGGATACGTTTTCTGTCAGTTTTAGCTATCCAAATACCTAAGTATTTGTATTCTTCTACTATTTCGATAGATGTTGTAGTATCATCATCATTTTTTTAACACGAGCTCTTTAAAGTTTTCTTTCTCATTATTTATCATGATCTTAGTTTTGTTATAATTTACGGTGAGTCCATTTTCACTACAAAAGTTTCTCAAGTGGTTTATTTGTTTGATTAGTCCTTGCTGAGATCCACTAAATAAAACAATATCATCAGCATAAACCAATGAGCCAGCTTTATATCATCTATTTGAATTGGGTCAATGTCATTCATGTTTCTATCTAGTTCTATCAAAAAGTCGTTTATATATAGACAGAATAAAGTTGGCGATAAACTATCTCCCTGTGGAATTTCCATTTTCTAACATAAATTCTTCACTTTCCACTCCGTTAAGCAAAATTTTGTATTTCTTGTTTTCTATAATATTTTCCATTAAAGAAAGAAAATGACCATCAGGAATGATACTTCTTAATTTATTGATCAGGTGATATTTTGGTATTGAATCGAAAGCCTTTGATAAATCAATGAAACAAATATATAACTGCTTCTTATTGTTTCTATAAACTTGTATAATTTCTTTTAGGATCCAGATATTGTCTAAGGTAGAATGTTCTTTACGAAATCCTGTTTGACATTCATGAATTAATCCATGTTTGTCAATCCAGGCATTCAGTCTTTCATTTAATAATTTTGTAAGCAGTTTCTCATACACGAAGATAGATTAAGACATCGGTATGAGTTCGTATTGTTTCTATCTCCTTTTTTGTATATAGGAATCATCCAACTTAATTCCCATGGAGTTTTCTTATCTTGAAAAATGCCATTGTAGAGTATTTCCAATATCTGGATTTGACTGGGGTTATTTTTGAATATTTCGTATACAATATGATCTGGACCACTTGACTTCAGAGTTTTGGTTGATTTACTGATTTTTCGATTTCTTCACTGTAATTTTCCTGTCTAAAATATTTTCTTCAGTAATCATAGGTAAGTTGAGACAGTTAAGCTGATTTTTTGTAACTATATTTGATATATTCAATTGAAGATCTTTGCCTTTAAGCACATCTTTAAAATTTTCTACTGTTAGTTTAGTGTTGGTTTTTACGTTTTTTTCAGGTCTACTTTTGCTTATAGTTCCCAATATCTTTTGGCATTATTTTCGAGTTTTGCTTTTTTGTAGTTCTGCCAATTTTTCTTTTCGTAATTTTCTTTTTTCTAGTTTGAGAGTCTTATTAAACAGTCTCTTTTTTTGCAATAATGAAGTTAAATTTTCTTCGGTTGGGTCATATTTGTACATGTCAGCTGCTGCCTTATAAGTTTTGCGAAGGCATCTAGCATCTTTTGTGAACTTAGTTTGTCTTTTTAAATCTAGTTTTTGGTAAATTTCTTTTCCTGTATTAACTAATTCAGTATATAAATCTTTTGTATTAAACTGTTTTTCATTTATTTTTTCTGCAAGTTCAATACTTTTTGTAATTATGACTTCTTGATATTCATAGGAATCAGAATCAATCATCATTTTGAATGGTCCTACATTTTTACTTATGGTATCACAACATTTTCTATTAAGTGTTTTCGATTCTGATTTTACCTGTAAATCTATGTTTATTTTCATTGGTCTATGGTCCGTAAAAAGTTTAGGTTCAAGTATTTCAAAGGCTTTCAATTTTTCTATCATTGATTCTGATAGAAGTAAATAATCTGCAACTGATTTGTAGTTTATGCCGTTTTGGATTTTACAAAATGTATGCGTGCCTTCTTCATATCTGCCGTTTGCTATCACAAGAGATGTTTTCATTACAGAATTCTATCAATTCTCTACCTTGTTTATTTATCACTGAATCATCCGATTTTCTAATGGGAAGATCCATATGTTCATTGTCATTTACTATACCAGTTCTACTATTAAAGTCTCCTAACATCAGTATGTTCTTCATTTTGTATTTTTTAATATAATCTTTTATTTTACCAAAGTAATTTTTATCGGCATATTTCGATTCTCTGCTTTCTCTGTAGCAAAGTATCAAAAAAATTTCTTTGATATCTTTCCATCTACTGTTGATAATTTTTATTATTAGTATGTCTCCGTTTTCGGTAAGTATGTTCTCAATGCTTTGTTGGTTTACATCATCTCTGTAGTATAATCTAGCTCCTTTAATTGGTCTTCCGAAGTTATTTTTTATTTTGCTCATCGTTTCGATTATATCGTATTTATGATTTAATGAAAGGGAAAGATTGTTCGATTCATTTTCAATTAAGTGCGTCTCTGTAAAACATATGATATCAACATCATGTATATCTTTCATCATGTCAGGATCTTGAAGCTTATCTTTATTTAAGCCGTTAATGTTAACGTGATATATCTTCAATGTTTCATAATTCGGATCGCTCACTTTTTCAGAAATTTCCGTCTCCTCTCATCCTTCATCTATGTTAAAATAAAGGTGGCACTGAGTAATTGTTCGCGTAAGGGTACATCATACCTTGTTGGGCCACAGGCTGATAGTTCATAGATGAGAACTGTTGCTGTTGAGGATGATAGTTTTGTTGGTATTGACCATTCGGCGGATATTGATAAGGTGCTGGTCCATGATATTGGGGCCTCATTCTAGGTCGATAGTAACCTCCATTATTGTTTCCGTTCCATCTTTGTCTTGGTCTTCTCGCATTGTAGCAATTCCTTGCGATATGACCAGGTCGTGAGCATACGTAGCAGATTGGAGGTGGCCTTCTTTGGTTGCTACGGTTGTGCTGGAACGTTACTGCTGGTGGTGCTGGAGGTGGAATTGTTGGTTGTGGCACTGGTTGAAATTGATGTTGTTTCTGGTGATATTGCTTCTCAGACATGGAATGTCTTATGTCGTCGAGTAGATGTTTCAAGACAGTCAATTCACTGCTGGTCTCATCCTTGTGTTTTCTGGAACATGCGTCGTAGGTCTTCATCACTGCCGGTGTCGTTGTGGTTTTGACTTAGATTTTGACGATTCTGTTGGTCTTTTTCTTCATATTGAGTCAATTGATCTGTAGGACTGTCAGAGATAGCGCCATATCATCGTTCGATCTTTGTAGGGCTCGTGTATTCTCATTGACGGTCTCAACCTGCTCCTTGAGTGTATTCTTCTCCTCTATTACCTTGCTCAGATTTTGAGTCAGGTCCACGATTTCCTCGTCCTTCAATTGTAGTCGTCTTCTGTAGTCGTCTAGGAGAGCAGCATTGCCATCAAACTTCACCATTCTGTCTTTCACGAAGGTTAATTCAGCTAGATGGATTTGTTGGACACACTCTGCACACGCATATTTTCGATGATACAGGTTTTCTTTATAGTATTTCACTATTTCATATTCGGGGAGGTCTGTACACCCAAAGTGAAAGTATGTGTCACACTTTCTACATAGCAATGCGTCCTGTGATGTAGTGGATTTTTTGCATTTCTTACATGGATTTTGAAGATTGGCGATAAAACCGGATGATGGAGATGTTGGCTGATTTACAACTGGTGTCGGTGTTAAAGTTGTTGCCGCATTCATCATTCTGAAATGGTGCAATGGATATTGGAATTAGAGAAATTTACGGCTAGAGATTTCACCGATCGACCTCCGATATTCAGTAGCGATTGCAGAATTGATTGCACCTCTCCCTCTCCCTCCCTCCCTCCCTCCCTCTCCCTCTCCCTCCCTCCCTCCCTCTCCCTCTCCCTCCCTCCCTCTCCCTCCCTCCCTCCCTCTCCCTCCCTCCCTCCCTCTCCCTCCCTCCCTCCCTCTCCCTCCCTCCCTCCCTCCCTCTCCCTCCCTCCCTCCCTCTCCCTCCCTCTGCAATGATGAACCATACTTGGCAACAAGGCCTTCAGTCAAGCGCTTAGGTCCGGAACAATCTTTGATTTAGTCTGAATAGTCTCCATTAATTCAATCTCATTACAGTGTTAAGTGGAATTGATAAAGCCAATAGAGCGAAACCGGTCTTCCACAAATCGCTGTTTTCCTTTGCCGATCCTTGGGGTGTGTGCGTCTACTTTTGTCGGAGTTAGGATCACGGGGTCTTCTGATCTCTCACTCTCCCTCTCTCTCTCTCTCTCTCTCTCTCTCTCTCTCTCTCTCTCTCTCTCTCTCTCTCTCTCTCTCTCTCTCTCTCTCTCTCTCTCTCTCTCTCTCTCTCTCTCTCTCTCTCTCTCTCTCTCTCTCTCTCTCTCTCTCTCTCTCTTTTGTGTAGCAGCGTTAATCCTGCCTTTGGCAATGACTATTTTCGGGCCCAAATGGAGTCCATTTCGAGAGATTGGTGTTCCGCAGTTCACAATGCTTTGTTGGGGCACTATTCGTCCCTTCTTTCTGAGGCACTGGATTTTATCTCTAACAATGCCATGCCTTCGGAAATGTTGCAGAAGTCATTGCAACTTGTCACGAAGTGGGCCCGTACCCAACTGGGGAAGAAGCTAAATGATTCCGCCCTGGATGCGGCCTTTTTGTTGATCGACGACAACCAACTCCTGAACGATTGCGTGGCACCGGAGTGTCCTACTGCGGCGGACCAACCCACCTTTGGCGCTTTCTGCTCTGCGGAAACTGATTCTTCCTCGGTGACCGTGAGGGAGGTGTACGAGCGCGGTACTCAGAACAGTTCCTAGTTCAAATGGTGTTTCCTCTTCCCGCGAGGCTCTTGCGCCTGTTGTGGATGTTTCTGTTGGAACTGGGGACCTTCTGATTGGTGAGGCCTTTTCGGAGGCTCAGGTTCCTGCGGCTTCTGTTATTGGCGATTCGGGCATCTCCTTTTTGAAATCTGGTCCTACATCTTCTCAGGTTGACTTAGACCAGTCGTTCTCCAGCCCTTTGGTCCAGACGACATTGGTTGATTTGAATTCCTTCAGCACAACAGAAGTTTGTGATAAGTCGTTTGATGCCTCCAAGTCACGTATCATTTTGGGTGACTCCAAGTTTAGGGAACTGAGCATCGTTGACTGTTCGGTCTTTTCCACCTCTAAGGGGCGTTTGAGTTATTTTAAACAATACCTGCAGTCCGAACGCGAAGTCCACGAGAATGTTAAGGAGTTCGTCTTGTGTTTGTCTTCTCTAGATGAAAAGAATAAGCCCAGCACAAACTTTGTGACTCTCCGTGGTATTATGTCGAATGCAAAGCGTCTATTTCCAAACGCTCGCCTGTTAGTCTTTCCTCATTGCGTTCCCATTAAGTCGGAGGACTCAATTAAGAAGGACTACCTTGAATTTCTTGAGTGTATCTACAAAAAGACACCCGTTGGCTGTGAAGTTATTCCACTTCCCAAAGACTTTTCTGTGAAGGACAGTCAATGGGACCCTGTTGAGCGGGATACCATTTTCCGAGTCATCAAGGATTTTTTATAAGTTCTTCTGCTAGTCGTAGGGACAGCAGTGTAGACTTTGCTGGCTTTGATGCTTCCACTTTTTTGAGGGATAATTTTAGTGAACATCTAAGTCGTTCAGTGTCAGTAACAGTACGTATTTGTTGCTGAATAAGACTCGTAAATTTATTCCTACTCCTGTCGGCACTTGCTGCCATAAGAACATTTTAAGAGGAGTGGATGATTTCCTTAGGAAGTATCAGTGGCGTTTTGTAAATTTTAACTCTACGTGTAACCATCGTTTTAACCTATTGTACGAACCGGTACCCTCCTGAGGATTTGATTCCTGCTTCGATCCGTGCCTCCTGTACTGATGTTCGTCGTCATGTAGTGTCGTTACTTGGGCACTGTCGCAACTGCTTTCCGGTTGATAACCTGTCCAGGGAAGAGCGCGTTGAGCTTAACCGCTTGAGATGTGATGACTCGGTAGTTGTGTCAACCATGGACAAGGGCAGTGGTTGGATCATTGTTCCAAATGATCATTACGAAGCCGAGGCCTTTAGACAGTTATGTGATGAGACTTTTTACATGCCTTTGGATCGGGTCATCGATCCACATGTTCGTAAGCGGCTTGTGACACTCTTGTCAACCCTATTTAGTAGGAATTTTCTTACACGTCGTGAAGTGTTAGCCCTTGAGCCTTCCCTTCCTGTGCGGCCTAGAAAGTTTTATTTGCTTCCGAAGGTTCATAAGTCGTCCTGGATTTTTTCTTGTATGCCTCCAGGCCGCCCTATTGTGTCTGACACGGCTAGTGTTTCCCGTACTTGCGCAACTCTACTTGAGTACTTTTTGGCTCCTCTTGCGCACTCTGTGAAAAGTTATGTTAGAGACTCGCTGCATGTCATTAGCATTTTAAAGACTTTACAGATTAGTGACAACTCGTTCTTGGCAACCTTAGATGTTGCATCGCTGTACACCAACATCCCGACAGAAGCCGGCATTTCTGCTGTAAGTCGTGCTTTCCTTAAGTTTCCGGACTCAAGGAGACCGGATTTGACACTGCTTACTATGCTTCGCATTATTCTCACGTCCAATAACTTTTCTTTTCGTGATGAGAGTTTTTTACAAGTGCAGGGTACGGCAATGGGTTGTGCTTTTGGCCCTTCATATGCCAACATTTTCTTGTCAGAATGGGAAGATCATATTTTTAAGTTTGATCATAAGCCTATCGCCTGGATGAGGTACATAGACGATGTTTTTTTCATCTGGAACTCTGATGAGTCCACTTTGTTAACTTTTTGTACATATGTAAATAGTATTTATGACAGTATTAAGGTTGAACTTGCCTACAGTATTACTGAGATCAGATTTTTAGATCTCCTATTGTATAAAGGCCATAATAGTATTCTGTATAAAGTAGGTTTTAAACCAACTGACACTCATAGCATTTTGTCACCTACTTCATTTCATCCTCATAGTGTTTTTAAGTCAATCTTATTTGGTCAAATGTATCGTTGGTCAATGCGGAGTTCAAGTTACAAGGATTTTAAGGAGACGAAGTGTATCGTTCAACCGCGCTGGGAACAGCAAGGTTACACCCGCACCGCTATTCGCAAGACTTTTCGCCAAGTTTTAAGTTTAACGGGTCAGTCGCCTGATGAATGGAGCACTGGGTTTTTCCCGTGCCCTTGTAAAATATGTAAATATGGTCTCCACACCTCCTCTGTACATAATCCTGTAAATAATAACTCTTTTTTAATTGTTCATAGGCTTACCTGTCAGACCGCAATGTTATTTATTTTATTACTTGTAGAAAGTGTAAAGTCGGCTACGTAGGACAGACCTCTTGTACATTGTCGAGGCGGATTTCTCAGCACCTTAGCAGTATTAAGTGTTTGTCTTCATCCACCGTTGCTCAACATTTTTCTCGAACGTGTGACATTTCTGACTTTTCGTTCACTGCTTTGGAACACTGCCCTCATGACAATAAGAGACTTCTACATGAGAATAAGTGGATCAAACGCCTTTGTACCCTTGCCCCTCAGGGCCTTAATTTAGAGCTTAACAGGCTTGATAAGATCCACTTAGTCCTTCCTTTTAGTGACTGTAGCAAACGTGTGGTGCAAGTGTGTCGGAAGGAACTAAACGTTGACATTTGTCCTTCCTTTCGTATGCATAAGAATCTCGAGAGGCTTCTTACTGCTAACCGTTGAGTCTGTGTATGTGCACCTTTAATATCTTACTTTATTTTGTCTTTATTTAACTTACTAATCTTGTAGAGCACATATCATTCTTAGTTTTATGTTGTGCTAGCAGGCTTTATGCGTTTTACTTTTCCTTGACAGTATTATTCTTATTTGTATGTGTTTATTTTGCATGACAGTATTATTCTTATTTACATGCGTTTACTTTGCATGTTGACTGATTTTGCATGCTTTTTGATTTACCTTTTCCCATGCAGTATTTGAGATCGCAGTATATGTTTTTGCATGCTCTGCGTTCAATCTTTGAGTTGCATGTTTTGTGTTGCATGTTCTGAGTTGCATGCTTAGGTACGTCTGACTTCTGTGTGACGACCTTTTCTCATCGATTACAGTGTTAAGTGGAATTGATAAAGCCAATAGAGCGAAACCGGTCTTCCACAAATCGCTGTTTTCCTTTGCCGATCCGTGGGGTGTGTGCGTCTACATTTGTCGGAGTTAGGATCACGGGGTCTTCTGATCTCTCACTCTCCCTCCCACTGTCTCGATTGCGCACCCGACAATATGACGCGCATATTCTATGGTTCTAATCACTACCGTAACCCAGAGTTCCGCCCAAATCCTTCGAGGGGCGATGGTCGTCATGCGAGGGATCGTCAAGTTCCTCCTCGCCATGTTCCTCCACATCGTCATGGTCATTCTCGTCAAGGTGGTCACCGTGGTTTTCAAAGGAGGGGACACCATCAGCCGAATGTTCCTCGCCCTCACAAGATTCCAAGTGACCTTTTTCCTGTTACCAAGCAGCACTTCATCATTGTTAAGTGCATTCACCACCAATCGTTCCTGCAGAAGGGCTTTCCACCTTCCCTTACACGTAAGACGGATATTTTGTGTAGCAGCGTTAATCCTGCCTTTGGCAATGACTATTTTCGGGCCCAAATGGAGTCCATTTCGAGAGATTGGTGTTCCGCAGTTCACAATGCTTTGTTGGGGCACTATTCGTCCCTTCTTTCTGAGGCACTGGATTTTATCTCTAACAATGCCATGCCTTCGGAAATGTTGCAGAAGTCATTGCAACTTGTCACGAAGTGGGCCCGTACCCAACTGGGGAAGAAGCTAAATGATTCCACCCTGGATGCGGCCTTTTTGTTGATCGACGACAACCAACTCCTGAACGATTGCGTGGCACCGGAGTGTCCTACTGCGGCGGACCAACCCACCTTTGGCGCTTTCTGCTCTGCGGAAACTGATTCTTCCTCGGTGACCGTGAGGGAGGTGTACGAGCGCGGTACTCAGACAGTTCCTAGTTCAAATGGTGTTTCCTCTTCCCGCGAGGCTCTTGCGCCTGTTGTGGATGTTTCTGTTGGAACTGGGGACCTTCTGATTGGTGAGGCCTTTTCGGAGGCTCAGGTTCCTGCGGCTTCTGTTATTGGCGATTCGGGCATCTCCTTTTTGAAATCTGGTCCTACATCTTCTCAGGTTGACTTAGACCAGTCGTTCTCCAGCCCTTTGGTCCAGACGACATTGGTTGATTTGAATTCCTTCAGCACAACAGAAGTTTGTGATAAGTCGTTTGATGCCTCCAAGTCACGTATCATTTTGGGTGACTCCAAGTTTAGGGAACTGAGCATCGTTGACTGTTCGGTCTTTTCCACCTCTAAGGGGCGTTTGAGTTATTTTAAACAATACCTGCAGTCCGAACGCGAAGTCCACGAGAATGTTAAGGAGTTCGTCTTGTGTTTGTCTTCTCTAGATGAAAAGAATAAGCCCAGCACAAACTTTGTGACTCTCCGTGGTATTATGTCGAATGCAAAGCGTCTATTTCCAAACGCTCGCCTGTTAGTCTTTCCTCATTGCGTTCCCATTAAGTCGGAGGACTCAATTAAGAAGGACTACCTTGAATTTCTTGAGTGTATCTACAAAAAGACACCCGTTGGCTGTGAAGTTATTCCACTTCCCAAAGACTTTTCTGTGAAGGACAGTCAATGGGACCCTGTTGAGCGGGATACCATTTTCCGAGTCATCAAGGATTTTTTATAAGTTCTTCTGCTAGTCGTAGGGACAGCAGTGTAGACTTTGCTGGCTTTGATGCTTCCACTTTTTTGAGGGATAATTTTTTGTGTACATCTAAGTCGTTCAGTGTCAGTAACAGTACGTATTTGTTGCTGAATAAGACTCGTAAATTTATTCCTACTCCTGTCGGCACTTGCTGCCATAAGAACATTTTAAGAGGAGTGGATGATTTCCTTAGGAAGTATCAGTGGCGTTTTGTAAATTTTAACTCTACGTGTAACCATCGTTTTACCTATTGTACGAACCGGTACCCTCCTGAGGATTTGATTCCTGCTTCGATCCGTGCCTCCTGTACTGATGTTCGTCGTCATGTAGTGTCGTTACTTGGGCACTGTCGCAACTGCTTTCCGGTTGATAACCTGTCCAGGGAAGAGCGCGTTGAGCTTAACCGCTTGAGATGTGATGACTCGGTAGTTGTGTCAACCATGGACAAGGGCAGTGGTTGGATCATTGTTCCAAATGATCATTACGAAGCCGAGGCCTTTAGACAGTTATGTGATGAGACTTTTTACATGCCTTTGGATCGGGTCATCGATCCACATGTTCGTAAGCGGCTTGTGACACTCTTGTCAACCCTATTTAGTAGGAATTTTCTTACACGTCGTGAAGTGTTAGCCCTTGAGCCTTCCCTTCCTGTGCGGCCTAGAAAGTTTTATTTGCTTCCGAAGGTTCATAAGTCGTCCTGGATTTTTTCTTGTATGCCTCCAGGCCGCCCTATTGTGTCTGACACGGCTAGTGTTTCCCGTACTTGCGCAACTCTACTTGAGTACTTTTTGGCTCCTCTTGCGCACTCTGTGAAAAGTTATGTTAGAGACTCGCTGCATGTCATTAGCATTTTAAAGACTTTACAGATTAGTGACAACTCGTTCTTGGCAACCTTAGATGTTGCATCGCTGTACACCAACATCCCGACAGAAGCCGGCATTTCTGCTGTAAGTCGTGCTTTCCTTAAGTTTCCGGACTCAAGGAGACCGGATTTGACACTGCTTACTATGCTTCGCATTATTCTCACGTCCAATAACTTTTCTTTTCGTGATGAGAGTTTTTTACAAGTGCAGGGTACGGCAATGGGTTGTGCTTTTGGCCCTTCATATGCCAACATTTTCTTGTCAGAATGGGAAGATCATATTTTTAAGTTTGATCATAAGCCTATCGCCTGGATGAGGTACATAGACGATGTTTTTTTTCATCTGGAACTCTGATGAGTCCACTTTGTTAACTTTTTGTACATATGTAAATAGTATTTATGACAGTATTAAGGTTGAACTTGCCTACAGTATTACTGAGATCAGATTTTTAGATCTCCTATTGTATAAAGGCCATAATAGTATTCTGTATAAAGTAGGTTTTAAACCAACTGACACTCATAGCATTTTGTCACCTACTTCATTTCATCCTCATAGTGTTTTTAAGTCAATCTTATTTGGTCAAATGTATCGTTGGTCAATGCGGAGTTCAAGTTACAAGGATTTTAAGGAGACGAAGTGCATCGTTCAACCGCGCTGGGAACAGCAAGGTTACACCCGCACCGCTATTCGCAAGACTTTTCGCCAAGTTTTAAGTTTAACGGGTCAGTCGCCTGATGAATGGAGCACTGGGTTTTTCCCGTGCCCTTGTAAAATATGTAAATATGGTCTCCACACCTCCTCTGTACATAATCCTGTAAATAATAACTCTTTTTTAATTGTTCATAGGCTTACCTGTCAGACCCGCAATGTTATTTATTTTATTACTTGTAGAAAGTGTAAAGTCGGCTACGTAGGACAGACCTCTTGTACATTGTCGAGGCGGATTTCTCAGCACCTTAGCAGTATTAAGTGTTTGTCTTCATCCACCGTTGCTCAACATTTTTCTCGAACGTGTGACATTTCTGACTTTTCGTTCACTGCTTTGGAACACTGCCCTCATGACAATAAGAGACTTCTACATGAGAATAAGTGGATCAAACGCCTTTGTACCCTTGCCCCTCAGGGCCTTAATTTAGAGCTTAACAGGCTTGATAAGATCCACTTAGTCATTCCTTTTAGTGACTGTAGCAAACGTGTGGTGCAAGTGTGTCGGAAGGAACTAAACGTTGACATTTGTCCTTCCTTTCGTATGCATAAGAATCTCGAGAGGCTTCTTACTGCTAACCGTTGAGTCTGTGTATGTGCACCTTTAATATCTTACTTTATTTTGTCTTTATTTAACTTACTAATCTTGTAGAGCACATATCATTCTTAGTTTTATGTTGTGCTAGCAGGCTTTATGCGTTTTACTTTTCCTTGACAGTATTATTCTTATTTGTATGTGTTTATTTTGCATGACAGTATTATTCTTATTTACATGCGTTTACTTTGCATGTTGACTGATTTTGCATGCTTTTTGATTTACCTTTTCCCATGCAGTATTTGAGATCGCAGTATATGTTTTTGCATGCTCTGCGTTCAATCTTTGAGTTGCATGTTTTGTGTTGCATGTTCTGAGTTGCATGCTTAGGTACGTCTGACTTCTGTGTGACGACCTTTTCTCATCGATTACAGTGTTAAGTGGAATTGATAAAGCCAATAGAGCGAAACCGGTCTTCCACAAATCGCTGTTTTCCTTTGCCGATCCGTGGGTGTGTGCGTCTACATTTGTCGGAGTTAGGATCACGGGGTCTTCTGATCTCTCACTCTCCCTCCCACTGTCTCGATTGCGCACCCGACAATATGACGCGCATATTCTATGGTTCTAATCACTACCGTAACCCAGAGTTCCGCCCAAATCCTTCGAGGGGCGATGGTCGTCATGCGAGGGATCGTCAAGTTCCTCCTCGCCATGTTCCTCCACATCGTCATGGTCATTCTCGTCAAGGTGGTCACCGTGGTTTTCAAAGGAGGGGACACCATCAGCCGAATGTTCCTCGCCCTCACAAGATTCCAAGTGACCTTTTTCCTGTTACCAAGCAGCACTTCATCATTGTTAAGTGCATTCACCACCATCGTTCCTGCAGAACGGCTTTCCACCTTCCCTTACACGTAAGACGGATATTTTGTGTAGCAGCGTTAATCCTGCCTTTGGCAATGACTATTTTCGGGCCCAAATGGAGTCCATTTCGAGAGATTGGTGTTCCGCAGTTCACAATGCTTTGTTGGGGCACTATTCGTCCCTTCTTTCTGAGGCACTGGATTTTATCTCTAACAATGCCATGCCTTCGGAAATGTTGCAGAAGTCATTGCAACTTGTCACGAAGTGGGCCCGTACCCAACTGGGGAAGAAGCTAAATGATTCCGCCCTGGATGCGGCCTTTTTGTTGATCGACGACAACCAACTCCTGAACGATTGCGTGGCACCGGAGTGTCCTACTGCGGCGGACCAACCCACCTTTGGCGCTTTCTGCTCTGCGGAAACTGATTCTTCCTCGGTGACCGTGAGGGAGGTGTACGAGCGCGGTACTCAGAACAGTTCCTAGTTCAAATGGTGTTTCCTCTTCCCGCGAGGCTCTTGCGCCTGTTGTGGATGTTTCTGTTGGAACTGGGGACCTTCTGATTGGTGAGGCCTTTTCGGAGGCTCAGGTTCCTGCGGCTTCTGTTATTGGCGATTCGGGCATCTCCTTTTTGAAATCTGGTCCTACATCTTCTCAGGTTGACTTAGACCAGTCGTTCTCCAGCCCTTTGGTCCAGACGACATTGGTTGATTTGAATTCCTTCAGCACAACAGAAGTTTGTGATAAGTCGTTTGATGCCTCCAAGTCACGTATCATTTTGGGTGACTCCAAGTTTAGGGAACTGAGCATCGTTGACTGTTCGTCTTTTCCACCTCTAAGGGGCGTTTGAGTTATTTTAAACAATACCTGCAGTCCGAACGCGAAGTCCACGAGAATGTTAAGGAGTTCGTCTTGTGTTTGTCTTCTCTAGATGAAAAGAATAAGCCCAGCACAAAACTTTGTGACTCTCCGTGGTATTATGTCGAATGCAAAGCGTCTATTTCCAAACGCTCGCCTGTTAGTCTTTCCTCATTGCGTTCCCATTAAGTCGGAGGACTCAATTAAGAAGGACTACCTTGAATTTCTTGAGTGGATCTACAAAAAGACACCCGTTGGCTGTGAAGTTATTCCACTTCCCAAAGACTTTTCTGTGAAGGACAGTCAATGGGACCCTGTTGAGCGGGATACCATTTTCCGAGTCATCAAGGATTTTTTATAAGTTCTTCTGCTAGTCGTAGGGACAGCAGTGTAGACTTTGCTGGCTTTGATGCTTCCACTTTTTGAGGGATAATTTTTTGTGTACATCTAAGTCGTTCATGTCAGTAACAGTACGTATTTGTTGCTGAATAAGACTCGTAAATTTATTCCTACTCCTGTCGGCACTTGCTGCCATAAGAACATTTTAAGAGGAGTGGATGATTTCCTTAGGAAGTATCAGTGGCGTTTTGTAAATTTTAACTCTACGTGTAACCATCGTTTTACCTATTGTACGAACCGGTACCCTCCTGAGGATTTGATTCCTGCTTCGATCCGTGCCTCCTGTACTGATGTTCGTCGTCATGTAGTGTCGTTACTTGGGCACTGTCGCAACTGCTTTCCGGTTGATAACCTGTCCAGGAAGAGCGCGTTGAGCTTAACCGCTTGAGATGTGATGACTCGGTAGTTGTGTCAACCATGGACAAGGGCAGTGGTTGGATCATTGTTCCAAATGATCATTACGAAGCCGAGGCCTTTAGACAGTTATGTGATGAGACTTTTTACATGCCTTTGGATCGGGTCATCGATCCACATGTTCGTAAGCGGCTTGTGACACTCTTGTCAACCCTATTTTAGTAGGAATTTTCTTACACGTCGTGAAGTGTTAGCCCTTGAGCCTTCCCTTCCTGTGCGGCCTAGAAAGTTTTATTTGCTTCCGAAGGTTCATAAGTCGTCCTGGATTTTTTCTTGTATGCCTCCAGGCCGCCCTATTGTGTCTGACACGGCTAGTGTTTCCCGTACTTGCGCAACTCTACTTGAGTACTTTTTGGCTCCTCTTGCGCACTCTGTGAAAAGTTATGTTAGAGACTCGCTGCATGTCATTAGCATTTTAAAGACTTTACAGATTAGTGACAACTCGTTCTTTGGCAACCTTAGATGTTGCATCGCTGTACACCAACATCCCGACAGAAGCCGGCATTTCTGCTGTAAGTCGTGCTTTCCTTAAGTTTCCGGACTCAAGGAGACCGGATTTGACACTGCTTACTATGCTTCGCATTATTCTCACGTCCAATAACTTTTCTTTTCGTGATGAGAGTTTTTTACAAGTGCAGGGTACGGCAATGGGTTGTGCTTTTGGCCCTTCATATGCCAACATTTTCTTGTCAGAATGGGAAGATCATATTTTTAAGTTTGATCATAAGCCTATCGCCTGGATGAGGTACATAGACGATGTTTTTTTCATCTGGAACTCTGATGAGTCCACTTTGTTAACAAATTGTACATATGTAAATAGTATTTATGACAGTATTAAGGTTGAACTTGCCTACAGTATTACTGAGATCAGATTTTTAGATCTCCTATTGTATAAAGGCCATAATAGTATTCTGTATAAAGTAGGTTTTAAACCAACTGACACTCATAGCATTTTGTCACCTACTTCATTTCATCCTCATAGTTTTTTTAAGTCAATCTTATTTGGTCAAATGTATCGTTGGTCAATGCGGTTTGTAGTTCAAGTTACAAGGATTTTAAGGAGACGAAGTGTATCGTTCAACCGCGCTGGGAACAGCAAGGTTACACCCGCACCGCTATTCGCAAGACTTTTCGCCAAGTTTTAAGTTTTAACGGTCAGTCGCCTGATGAATGGAGCACTGGGTTTTTCCGTGCCCTTTGTAAAATATGTAAATATGGTCTCCACACCTCCTCTGTACATAATCCTGTAAATAATAACTCTTTTTTAATTGTTCATAGGCTTACCTGTCAGACCCGCAATGTTATTTATTTTATTACTTGTAGAAAGTGTAAAGTCGCTACGTAGGACAGACCTCTTGTACATTGTCGAGGCGGATTTCTCAGCACCTTAGCAGTATTAAGTGTTTGTCTTCATCCACCGTTGCTCAACATTTTTCTCGAACGTGTGACATTTCTGACTTTTCGTTCACTGCTTTGGAACACTGCCCTCATGACAATAAGAGACATCTACATGAGAATAAGTGGATCAAACGCCTTTGTACCCTAGCCCCTCAGGGCCTTAATTTAGAGCTTAACAGCTTGATAAGATCCACTTAGTCCTTCCTTTTAGTGACTGTAGCAAACGTGTGGTGCAAGTGTGTCGGAAGGAACTAAACGTTGACATTTGTCCTTCCTTTCGTATGCATAAGAATCTCGAGAGGCTTCTTACTGCTAACCGTTGAGTCTGTGTATGTGCACCTTTAATATCTTACTTTATTTTGTCTTTATTTAACTTACTAATCTTGTAGAGCACATATCATTCTTAGTTTTATGTTGTGCTAGCAGGCTTTATGCGTTTTTACTTTTCCATGACAGTATTATTCTTATTTGTATGTGTTTATTTTGCATGACAGTATTATTCTTATTTACATGCGTTTTACTTTGCATGTTGACTGATTTTGCATGCTTTTTGATTTACCTTTTCCCATGCAGTATTTGAGATCGCAGTATATGTTTTTGCATGCTCTGCGTTCAATCTTTGAGTTGCATGTTTTGTGTTGCATGTTCTGAGTTGCATGCTTAGGTACGTCTGACTTCTGTGTGACGACCTTTTCTCATCGATTACAAGTGTTAAGTGGAATTTGATAAAGCCAATAGAGCGAAACCGGTCTTCCACAAATCGCTGTTTTCCTTTGCCGTATCCGTGGGTGTGTGCGTCTACATTTGTCGGAGTTAGGATCACGGGGTCTTCTGATCTCTCTCTCTCCCTACCCCCTCTCTCTCTCACTACTCTCATCTCTCCTCAGTCCTCTCAACTCCTCTATCCCCCTCAACCCCCTCATCTCTCTTCATCTCTCATCTCACTCTCACTCATCCCTCTCTCCATCTCTCCTCTCTTCTCTCTCTCTCTCTCATCTCTCTCATCACATTCTCTCTCTCTCTCTACTCCTCTCTCTCTCTCTCTCTCTCCTCTCTCTCTCTCTCTCTCTC
>CAJQUW010012401.1:0-79168 GCA_907163375.1 Prostheceraeus crozeri
CCGCATGATGAATCCAATAGTCACCAGAGGACACCAGTCAATTGCTCAAGAAACATCTCAGAAAAAGATGACAATAAGGAAGGATGAAATGCTTCTGTTGGAACACAACAAGCGGATGGAAGTTCTTGAAGTTCAAAGGCAGACTTATTTGAAACAGCAATTGGCATTCGACACAATGCGAGAGGCAGCAGAGGTACAGAAGGAGTACTACAAACAGTGGATTACTAGATCCGGATATCATGTAGCGGGACCGCATACCTCAGTGGTATCAGTGTTAACTGCTAAGTGACATTTTTGTGTTTGTTTTTTCATGTAGACTAAAATTGTATTTAATACAATTTTGGTTATTAATACATGCAGATTTCTTGGCATACAGTATGAATAATAAATTTGTTAACAATTACAAACTCTTCGCTTTACTGGACGAACATTTATACAAACATTTATCGTCGCGTATTTTCGATGTAATGAATTTGTTAAAAACATTCGTAAATATTGTAAGAAATGATATTTAACTAAGGATCAATCAACTATTAGCTGATTAACTAATAATCAATCACAAATTTATGATTTTATCTCTTTGCCCTCACATATTTTATCTCGATTACATCCACATTTATCCTCGTATTTTGTCAGGATAATATTTTCAGCTCTACTTAATGTAAATTTTATGTAGATGACTTGCATACTATAATATTGTATTCATTAGAAAAGTTGTATATTGCCAGCCGTTTGAGCAAGTATGAAAAATCTAAATTAATATTTCATATTTCATTTTCATCTTCCTATATGCCTACTACTTTATCTGGTATACGATTTCAAAATTATTGTACATAAAACCGAATTATATAAGTTAGTCTTCATTCGTTCGATGAAAGCTCACTTCAGCGGGAGAAAAACCGGCTAATGAGAGTTGCTCTATAAGCGGAACCACGAGCTGAATTTTCAAATTCAATAACATTTTGGTTGAAATTTTGCAGATTACAAGGAATTTCATCTTCGAATGTTACACCTTTGAGAACACACAAGTTATGAAGTACTGCACATGCTACCACTACAAAATTTGCAGTTTCATATTTCAGACGAATTCGTGAGTATGAACCGAGCACTGAAAAGCGTGTTTTCAGGATACCGAAGGTTCTTTCAACGCATCCGCGGGCACGAATGAAGTGAAAATTGTAATTTTTTCAGCTTGTGTTCTTGGAAACAGGGGTCGGCCTGTGACAAACGTGTGATGAAAAGGATATGAAAATTTGCACTGCGCTTTTCACAGGGTTTCGTCACAAAGTCTTGTGAATTCAAAATTGAGATATTCACAGACTTCTGTGCTGAGAACGGCTCTGTGAATTCGCCTCATTGAGTAAGTATATGTCATAGAATAGGTATATTTATCCCCACTCTATGGCATGTAGTAGGTAGAATGTCGACTCAAAAAAGTATCTGTATGCAGTAATAATTTTCATGTGGAAAGATTCAGTCTTTTGCGGAGATTGCGTTCCTGTGGTCCAAAAAATTATTTGAGCAATTTATAAAAAGCTTTGAAAAATGAAATTTTGCAAATTTATGCACTACCTACACAGAACCCCCTTTTAAATTAGTATGAGACAAGTTCGATATGAGAAGGAATGGATATTTGCTAATAAGTATCCTAATTAAGCGGAAATAAAGCTAATTTGCAGGGGAATTTCATGAACCGCATTATGGAAGTCTTCATGATAAAGTCGAGATCTGATTTCGACAAAGATTCTCAGTGTCATGACAGCCTTGCAAATTCAATGTTTGTTAAATTTGTAATTCGATTACCTCCTATTACTTTCATGCTCAACATCAGGAGTATTTTCTTAAGCGTGATCATATCAAAGACAACCTGCCACTAGTGATGAATTTTTTTTGGAAAATTATGGAAAATTTTGGAAAATTTTGAAATAGGCTATTTGATAGGCCCTATAATTTGAGCGCTTCCGCTGCCGAGGCAGCTGATGCGTACCAATTAATAAATTGGGTCTAAAACTCTTGATTTCATCATTATTTCGATTAAAGCGATCGTAGCAATGCGAGTTCCGTCAGCGGATTCTTGAACATTCCTTTGCCACCAAAGGCTTGCGCTAATTTGTTATCATTTTTAATTATCACACATACACCGTTTGGGATAACGTGAATCTTGCTTTACAATAGGGGTATATTTTCGTGCAATGTGGAAGATCTGGAGCAAAAATAATGCACTTCATTTTGGAGTTTGCTAATTGTTAGCTTGAAAGTTAATAAGCTTTATTATGCAGCGCTGATCATAGTGATACAAATTCTCCATGTGTTGATGAACATGTGAAGCCACACTAAAGCACACAGTCCACGCAGCATTCATGAGCGACCATATTGGAAGATATACATGTAAAGACTGTAAACTCGTGAGACATTTGAAAACTAAAGATATCTGTGATGAGTAAAAGAATATCTATGATAGCTTCTATCTTCTGGCTTAGTGTCCGATATCTTCGTTGAGGATACACATCCTCCATTTCTAGTTCAGATGGTTCAGGTAGTTCCAAATCGATTTCAGATCTGCCCAAATGAATTTCAGATATGATCCAGATGAATTGGAGATCTCCAGTTGAATTAAAGATCTTTTCCAAGTTGAGCTTGTGACAGATATCTGAAATTCAGCTAGAGAAATCTGAAATCCATCTTATGTCTGAAATTCATTTGGACATGGAAAAGGTGCAGTTGGTACCAAAAGTTAACATACAGAGATGATAGAGAAGTTTTCGGACTTGGAATATTACATAGTCCTTTCAAACGACTATTATGAGTCTCCAAAACAAAGGAAAAAACGTCAATGACCAAAAAATAAATTTCAAAAATTTCCAGAAAATTTTCTGGAAAATTTTCCACTTGCATCACTACCTGCAACTGGCAGAGCAAAATCACATAATCAAAGACAATAGTTTCAATTGACTTTGAAAGAATTGGGTCCACATCACTATTCATATTCAAGAAATGAAACATGGATTTAGTGAATCATAAAATCATGCCGGTGAAAATTGAATTAAAAACTTAAAATTTCAACCAAGAATGCACGAATCATAGATTCCTACTCTATGGTCGACACTCTACCTATATACCCTACTTTATGGTCGACTCAAATTAAATATCCTTATACAGTGAAGATTTTTATATGAAAAGATTCAGTTTTTTTGCGGAGATTACGTTCCCGAGGTCCAAAAAATTATTTGAGTACTTTTGAAAACTGTCAAAATTTCCCCATTTATATACTACCGAGATGACGTCCCCAGATACGTAGTATGAAACAATTTGCTATTAAGCACCCTAACTAAGCGGAAATTAAGCTGATTATCAAGGGAATTTTATGATACGTATTATAATGGAAGTTTTCATGAAAAAGTCGAGATATTATTCGTACATTCTTGGCTGAAATTTTAAGTTTTTAATTCAATTTTCACCGGCATGATTTTATGATTCACTAAATTCATGTTTCATTTCTTGAATATGAATAGTGATGTGGACCCAATTCTTTCAAAGTCAATTGAAACTATTGTCTTTGATTATGTGATTTTGCTCTGCCAGTGGCAGGTTGCCTGTGATATGATTGCGCTTAAGAAAATACTCTTGAGGTTGAGCATGAAAGTAATAGCAACCCATCGGATGGTTAATTTAACAAACATCGCCTCTCCGAGGCTGTCATGACACTGAGAATCTTTAAAGTACCATCATTCCTTCTCCACTACAATCATGATCACTCAATTCCGTGGAAATTTCTTAAGAACTGCAAAAATTTGCATATCTCGCATTTGGAAAAATTTACCAACCGATATCCCTCTCGAGTTCATTTAATATATATCGTATACACTTTGGGCATTTAATAAATGCGGAGTTGCTACTATACCTAACATACTTACTCTATAGCCGACATTCTACCTATACATCCCTACTCTATGGCGTATACACATTGGGATTTAATAAATGCCGAGTTACCACTCTACCTAATATACTTACTCGATGAGTTTAATTTACATTGAAAGATGTAAATATGGGTCCATAGAGCAGGTATATTATGTACAGTAATTTTCATCAGCATAAATTTATGATTCACTAAATTTATGTTTTACTCCTTGAATCTGAATGGTGATGTGGAACCACTTAAAAAGTTAAGTCAAATAATTGTCTTTGATTATGTCTTTTGCTCTACCAGTGGCAGGTTGGTGATGATCACGCTTAAGAAGATTCTCTTGATGTTCAGCATAAAGCAATAGCAGGTCATCGAGTTGCCATTTTAACAAAGATTACCTCTTCAAGGCTGTCATGACACGGACGATCTGTAAAATAATATTATTTCCTTCTGTATTATGCTATCATGATCACTCAATTCCGTTGTAATTTCTTCGAAACTGCATAAATGTGCATATCTCACATTTCGAAACAATGCCAACTGTTTTCACCTCTGTAATATCTCACTCTATGAGATTGGACATATTTCTATTCTTTAACTTTGTTTGAATATGTTCATGGTTTGAATACACACTCAGTTTTCTTATGCGTGTACGCTGTGTTTTTAGCCGAGAACCCATGTACCTTTTATACTGTGCATGCTAATGTGTATACTGATTAATACAGCATAGACGTGTAAAGATAGCAGCTTAGATTGGATATTACAGATCAGATATTACAACCTCGATGCCACAGAGCATTTAACAAAATCGAGACTATATACACAGTGGGGTGGTGGGGATTTAATAAATGCTGAGTTGCTTTTCTAATAGCCTATGGCCTATACATCTGACCAAAAATTTGTGGTCGCGGTCATGCAGAAAAACTAACCATTGTGCACGAAGTTAACGGTATCTTTGGGGCACCCGCATCCATAGAGTAACGATATGGTAGGTAAGTAAGCATGTAGCCTAATATACTTACTCTATGACCTTGCTATGCCCACAGCACTTTACGGTATTCCTGTGGCTAAAACGCTGATGCAATAAAGCCATCATTACATGACTTTTCCTAACTTTTAAGACTTAAATCATATGTCAACTTTCATCCATGTTAAGAAATGGGATTCCCAGATAGTTATGAGCTAGTGGGTGTTTGGGGTGCATTTTACATCCCAATATGCTGAAACACTAGTTTTGCCAAAAATAATGACTCGAGAGACCAATGGAATGCAAATAATCTCTCCTTTGGCAATTTCATAGAGTAAGTACATGGGCAATTTTCAGCCTTGCTACAACACGCACGGTGAAAAGTTTTATGTGAAAAGATTTAGCTTTTTCGGAGATTACGTTCCTGCGGTCCAAAAAAATATTTGAGCAGTTTTTAAGAAGCTAAATTTCTGCAAAGTATTCCGTGTTTGTATACTATCGACATGAACCCATAGAGTAGCACAAACACAATATATAAGTAGTATGAAACATCTGCTTGATATCAAGGAATGAATATTTGCTAGCAAGCATCGTGCCAATTTAACAACATTGCCTCTCCAAGATTTCATGACACGTAGGATTTGCAAAATACTACTATCCCTTCTGCATTGCTATCATGATCAGTCGATTCCGTCGTAATTTCTTTAAAACTGCAAAAATCTGCTTTTCTTTCATTGGTACTGGATCTTAGTCAGCATTGTAGCTTCCGTACCTGCAAGGCCTTAACCGCATACCCAAAAAATAATCACCATCGTTCATAGAACAAATCTGTTTACATAGTTTAAATTGTTTTTGAGAGCATCTTTGCATGTTACAGTCTCATAACTCTCAAATGGGCAAATTTATGTTATACAACAACATTTTGGGCAGTTTTTGTCTTCTCAACTTGGCAACTTTTCTTCGAAAATTTGCGCACACTGTCAATTTTTCATGCTGAACTCGAAAATCATAGTGGCGACCACACCAAATGAGTACTTGTACAACTTATTGTATTCGTACTATATATAATCTCGTGTCTTCTGACCGATAATTTTGTGGTCTCGGTCAGGTGGACATTTTGGCCGTTTTACGAGATTTTGAAAATGATGATTATTGTCCAATCAAATAAAATTTCGCATGCATGATGACCAGGGGCGTATCCAGGATTTTGAAAAGGGGGGTACAAAAATTAATGAATTTTATGGCCTACCACGAAGATTATGCATATTCAACGCAAAGAAATATAATAATCATAAATAGTATAATCATAGTCGCATGTAATATTATCGATAATTTAATTTTCGCTTTCATATTCATTTTCGCTAATCCCGAATTTTGATATCCCACATTTTGATATACCGTAACGTCCTAAAATTGAATTCAGTAAAACTGAACAGGTACAGATTATTATCAAACTAAACAGTGACACAAACAGTATTATTAGTGTACGCATCTTCTACATGTATACTTCAGATATCCTCTATCAGTACAGTGAAATTACAGAACAATATACAGGCACTGCAAAATACTTTTCCTGAAGAAAGAAGCTAAAAAACATGACATTTTTCTGAGCTTTACACTAATATTTTTACGAGAGACCGTTAGGAGTTAAGTAAACGTATTACAATTTAAAGCGTGAGTTGTGATCCGTCTTATACAAATCAATCACAGAGTCGTAATCCAGTGGAATGTCCTTGTGTATTGCCAGCAAAGTCAATCCTGTCAAACGTGCTTTACTCATTGTTGAACGGAGGTACGACGTTTTCACTTGACGAAGCTTGCTGAACGACCGCTCTACAGTCGCCGAAGTTACTGGGATTGAAGCAAACACTTTCAGTAGGATATAGATATTAGGATATAGGTCAGAATTACACGACTTCAGGGCTTCCACAACGCTTGAAGGACAATCTTGTTTAGGAATTGAATTCCATTTTCGCTGCCATCTGTAGAATTCTATCATACAAGTATCAAGACTATCTGGTAGTATGGATTTATATTTTTCAAAGATACGTTTCATATCTTCCACTATGACATCGGCAACTCGATCTGGTATGAAGTTTGACATAGATAGGGCAGTTTTTGAAGATTCACTGAAGCGATCGTTCATCTGTGAGATGATTGCATCAAGCAAAGGATACCATGTAGCTTTTCTGTAATAATCAGATGCTGATTAAGAAGGCACATTCGAACGATATTTTTGCTTTGATGTCAGTCGCGGTGTTTCGAGCTCTGCAGAAGGATCGTCCATAATGCACTGAAACAGCTTCACGGCTTCTGCGTAACCATTGATGAATACAATTGACTCATTTCTCCAAGACCTGAAGATGTCAGTTACATGTTGAACTTCTTCCATGGCTGCCACAAAATCTATCTTCTTAGCCTGAAGTTGGATCGAAAGTTGTTCTGTGATTCCGAAAATTTTCTTGAGTAACACGAGTCCGATTATGAATTGAGAACTTGTTATCCTATGAATGAGAGAATATTCACGATTGGAATACTCACCAGTGGTGTTCAGATGGTCAAGTTGAATAGTAGCCTCATATTGGGAGAATTAAAACTGATAACAGAACTGTCGACATTGTGCAGATAATCAAGGAGGCGTGTGATGGCGCATTGAACACGTTCGGAAAGTTTAGAGCAAAGGAAAAGTGTCCGAAAACCAAATTAGCGTTGATTGATGCAATTAATGAACTCTTATCATAAATGTACTTTGAAATAATACAAATTTCTTTTATATACTTTTTGGTTGAATAAAGAAGATTTTTCAACGGACAAAAAGCTGGTTATATTTAAGAATGGATAGAATTCATTAAGCTTACACAGTGGAAATAAATAGGTATTCACTGAATACTGTGAATACTATACACGCTACGCCACTGCAAGTCAGTGTTTGACGAATGTGTTATCGGCGCTATCGGCAATGGCTATAGGTAAGAAAGCAACGTCACACTCTGACACAAGACTCCCAGGCAAATCAAGCACTAAAGCTCAACTCCACAGAATGTATTGAGAATTGATGTTTGAGTTCACTTTCCTTCTTCATAAACTTATGTGTTAAAATCATATCTCTCAGAGGGGGGGACATTCCCCGGTGTCCCCCCCCTTGGATACGCCAATGATGATGACATTATGGTTACTGATAATTCTGTGAGTTTTCATGGAAAATGTGGTTTCAGCATGAAATTGAAATTTTGAGAATAGTCAAAAAAGTCTGGTCAAAAGAATACAGGACATTTTTAAAATTCACAATTGCTCAATTGTAATTATCCATGGTTGATTTTTTTCATTTTGGGGCAATAACTAAATTCTCAAATAATGTATTTCCAGTGACGCCGGAACGAGTTTAGGGCAGGTGTTGCATTGACTTCAAGGAGGGCACTTTGGGGTGCCGTACGCCTGCATAGGTTTTGCACAGGCATTCATGTAAACTTTTAATTGATAAATATTCCATGCTCATAAGAAAACAACTGGTATGAATCGAATGAGCAAAAATCACGTTGCTGTCAATTTTAACCTAGGTCTAGCACATTTATTTATTCTGTAAATTCACTACATTATCTGCAAATGTACGTGACACCGTTTTAGTGCAAGACAAAAAGTCTAATTCTCTTCTAATAGATATTATATTAAGCAACATGTTTTCGTTCTGCTTGGAAATGGCTTGCCATTATCCAGTGCATAATGCAACAGACCTTCTTTTGCATTGCTTTTCCATACAGTGTAAAACAGGGAATGGCAGTCATACAGTGGCGACGCCAGCCGTCTGTTTTCGGCAGAGCCAAATAGATTCGTGGCAGGGCCGCATAAATGTATGCCAAGGTCATTCCAAACAATGTTGAAAAGTACATTTTTGGGGTCCCTACAGATATAATGAGAACAGTAAGTCACCAAGAGGCCTGTATTATGTGGCCCTATCACTATGCGAAACGGTAGTAGCAAAATTTACTGATGCTTAGCCAATTATGCCAATTCGTGCTTATATTCTGATGACATGAGGCAGATTTCTACTTCTATAAGCGGCGTCCTATAATTCATATCCCGCAATCCTCACCATCATTTACATATGATAAATACGGAGATAAGCCAACCTCGTATTATGTATAGGTTCCATATTTAGAGGATTATTTTTTTCATTGAGGCAATTATTCATTAAACCATTTGAAGAAAAACAAAAAAGTACAATAAATTCTTTTAATAGCAGTATCTTGTGAAAGAAAAAGTCATGAAAATCTGAAACTAATCGCTCCAGATAAACGGGAACAAAAAAATCACAAAGCGTATGGTAAAACAGCAGGATATATCGTACAATCAGATAAAACAAGATTGTGTGTACGCGTATTAAATCTCAAATACCCTAAAAAAACAAAAATGGTAGACCGAATTGGGAGAAAATAATTACCCCCAAAAAATTGTATACCGGATTGGGAGACAATAACATGAGATGGGCATCCCTCTGTTTCATGAATATCTTTTGCCTGAGAACTGAAGAGATACACTCATGCAATTTAATACTCATGACACGTTCATGCTCATTTTATAATGATCAGTTTCTGGGGAACTCAACGAGTTTGTTAAGATATGATACACTAAGATGTGCATGAATTCAGAGGGATGCTTGAGAAATACAAAGAAGGTATAAATCCTCTTTAGCTGCCACGCAAGCAATCAATAATTGCGTCAACTCTACTGTAAATGTCTTTGTAAAAGATACTTGTATAAAAAATTAATGAAGCATAATGCGACAGTTTGGATATAGTGAACCGAATTGGTCAACAACAATGTCAAGATCGATCATTTTCGCTCTCGATTTGTGAGCAGCAATAATTATGATGTCGGACAACCTTTCAGTTGACATGGTTGTCCGGAGGTAAGACTTTACCAATCTCAATTTGCTGAAGCTCCGCTCGGCTTCTGCAGACGCTACAGGGATAGAGGCTGCAATTTTGAGCAACCTCATTGTCTCGAAGAACGCATCTGCGTACCCATCAACAAAAGTCAGCGTCTCCAAGATTGTCAATGGACTGAATTTTGAAATCTCTTTTTTGCGAGATATGATGCTCTTTAGTTGAAGCAACTCGATTTTCAGAAGCTCCAAGTTTGATTCGTAATGCTTCGCTAAAGGAGATAACGACTCAAAGTCCAGGAAATTATCACTGACTGGACACAGGCTTTTATTCCCATGAGGACATTCATATTGTCATGAGAAAATCGCATTTTCAATTCAGCAATGGCGGTGTCAATGATTGGGAAGTAAATGCGTATCGCATGATTTGTGGCATTCGTGGGTTGATCTGACCGAAATTCGTGCACATGCTCATTGTCCTTGGGTATGGATTTATCGGTCACGACCATGTTTTTCAGCTTTTCTGGCATTGGCCTTTTCCGCTTCGCAGGGACACTGGCGGTGTTGAGCCCGACTATCTCGTTCTTGGAACATATTTCATTTGCAGCTTCAATGAAAGAATCGCACTGTTCCTCACTGCGCATTTCTGTTAGATTCGATTCAAGAACTTTGATGAGATCAAAAGCCGCATCCATTGATATCGAGCGACTTTGCAGGCTGTCTGATACTTTCGACAACAACTGGACCAACAACTGGCGAAAAACCAACAAGCAAAATACAAATTTGAAATCGATCAGCGCAAGAATCGCTTTCGCATCACAGGCTCGATCACTGTGTGATTCGTTTGAGATATTTTCCAGAAGTTTGATCAAACACGAAAAACGTTGGTACACAGCATTGCAAGCAGCAACCTGTGAAGCCCATCTTGTATCAGAAAGAGACTTCAACTCGATCGGTCTTTCAGTGGAAAACATCACCTCTTGAAGATCAAGCCACGCAGAATGCACATAAGATCCACTGATGAAGTTGTGAATGCGACGTAATGTTGCGAATAAATGGCCTGCTTCACGGACAGCTTTGCAACAATCCACCACTACAAGATTCAAGCGATGCGCATAACAATGAATGTATATTGCCCATTTTGACACTTCACGAATTCTGGCCTGGACACCATTGATATGACCGCTCATTACGGCAGCGCCATCATAGGATTGAGCGATAACAATTTTGAATTGGCAATCCAAATTCGAAATCTTTTCCAGAATGTAATTTGTGAGAGATGATGCAGTAAGTGAAGTCGCTTCCACAAATCCAATGAATTCTTCATGACATTCGCCTTCGAAAATGTATCTCACGCAAATCGACAGTTGCTCTTTTTTTGAGAGATCCTTCGATTCGTCACAAATTATGCTGAAAAATTTTGCTTCAAGTACTTCATCTCTGATCTGATCAGAAATAATACTGCTCATAATTGAAATTATAGCATTTTGGATGCTTGAATGTGTGTATTTGGCATTTCCGGCACCATTCAATCTTTCCTCTATGACAGGATCGTGTTCTGCGACAATTCTCAAAATTTCAAGGAAATTTCCCTTATTATGGGAGACTTCAGTTTCAGCATGTCCTCTTGAGAAATATTTTGTAAGCAGGTCAAACGCAGCACTTTTGCAACAGTCTTTAAATAATGCCGGTTTCGGTTAATCTGTGTGACGTGAGCTGCATCAAGGAGAGTGGTGACCGATTTATTTTCCTTTGTCATGGCCTTGTAATTTTCGAACATTTCCACCGATTTTAGATGGCAATCAGAGCTTGCGTGCTTTAACAGGGCATTTGTCTTTGGATTTTGACCAGTAGCCCGATTCCACGCCCGAAACCCATCCGAAACAAATGTTTCATTTTCACCAGCAACGTGGAAATGTCGACATACGAAACAGAAGACCGCGTCAGCAGACTCAGAATACTCCAGCCACGAATGTCTTTTAAACCACGCTGAATTGAAATGGCGATGTCTGTTGCCCATGTGACGCAATGGATATTGCTGAAGAATAGGTTGTTTAGGTGTTTCAGATGGCAATCGAGACAAGTCTTTTGGACCTACATGTTCCTTAGGTGAAATAGTTTTTGGTAGGCCTGTCACCTTTTGACCTAGAATTTCATTGTCAGGCATATCTTCAGCTGTGTCTGAGTCTGAATCGTTATCACTGTCACTTTCTGAAGAAGTTGGTGACGTTGTGTGTGTCACATTCACATCACAGGTATGTTGTTGCGCTTCTTTGTCACCGGTTCTTTTTTTACCATCGCTTGTGTTCGGGAGGCGCGCGTTGGTAGATTGACGCAACCACGACGAAAGCATTCTCCTAAAAAAAAGAATGAAGTTTTCATCGCCGTCACCGATATGTAAGATATAAATAAGAATACTGACACAGAAGAATGTTAAAAAAGTAATGATATACATCGGCGCTTATACAGTAAACAATGGCACAGTGGAATGGCTACTTGTTTACGGTCTGTATTGATTCATTGATTGGTTGATTGTACATAAGGAAATATACATGTTAAATATTATACACTCTTCAATAATACTAGGGCTCGCAGGACGTTTCGTATTCGCAATTTTTGCACGCAGTCATACCTGTATATTACGGGTATGGGGTGCTTTCAGATATTAAAGCAAACAGCTTGTCTCTAAAAAAATATACTTTTAGACGAAAAACTGTTTGCGTCAATAAGAAACTAATTCTGAAGCCATCCTTAGATATGTAAGTGAGTTGTTTATGCTCGTACGAACCCCCCACCCCTATCCCCCCAGCACAGCTAACGCCATAAATTGCAAAGGTTACTGATGGAATAATAAGATACATGTATAATGAGTATAAAATGAATATAAAATGAGTATAAATACAACAGTAAATGACTAGGATAGTAACATGTCTTTTGAAAGTCATACTGAGTTGGAAGCTGATTCCACCACATATGCGATCAAATAAACTCCGTGAGCGATCTTGGGTGCGAGTGCGTTCAGTAATACTCGTAACGCGATAACATCGCGGTGTACGTCACTGAATTGGCTATTGCAAAGACTTTCAGCCTGGAAAGACTCGTTGAGCGAAGAGAAGTACATGTATTTGCAAAAGAGATTGAGGGAAGCCACATCTCGTCTGACAGATAATGAGTAGTTTGTTAGTATGCGACTCTCTCATCAGGTGCTTAAAAAGTGCTTAGAGGCATTCTGTACATACGATTTACACGTCAAGTTTTGGATTTCGGTCGTTGAGGTTATGTAGATAATACCGCGAAGACGTTGTTTAGAGCATCACATCAGGAGCTTTAATTGAGTTGTAGAATTCGTCTGACAGGATTCTTTAGCAAAACTTTCCAAATGCTAATATGGTCTTGGTCTTGAACATTTTTATGTTTCATTTTTCACTTTTATGATAGACGCTTTTTAGATGGTTTGTAATGTTGAAAGTCAAGTTTCCGGTAGTTCATTACTGTACTACTTAAAGTAGCTTAATCACAGGTGTTATATACATACGGTAGTTTGTCATTTCAACGAAAGTGAAGGATATGCACTAAAGAGTAGGTTCTATCATTTTATGAAAAAGTTACATTTAGCGTCCACTGAAGCATTGTGGCAGGTGTCACAAGTCACAACTTAAGGTTTGAAGACCTGCAAGAAATTCGATAAATACCTGTCACGGTAGTCGTACATTTTCTTTGTTCGCGTCATTGCGTGGGTGGAGCATTTTTGTAATTTACCTGGCTACGCATGAAAACAGAAAGATGGTCGCTTTTCCTGAGTTAGGCATCGCAACTAGTCGCAACTAATGAAATGCTTCACAGATTGATTGGCCGATGCAGAATTGGTTATACTGTAGGCCTATTACTGGTTTGAAATGTCAAACCAAAACAAATCACAAAATAATCAATAATGCCTTGGCGCCCCTTTTAAGTTGGCCCTCCTGTGCCCCTTTCAATTCTAAATTTTAACTACGCGCCTGAATAGGACTAATTAGACTAAGCATGCATCAAAAATTTCCAAAATGACTGTCTAGTCGAACCGAAATATTTATAAAAGCAGCGTCTGAATATGCATAACGTGGATTTTGACACTCTTGATACTGAATTGTGTAGAAGAGGCAAAATTTACATCGGCTTCTAGCGGCCACATTGCTAGAATCGTCCATATCCGCGTCTGTAACCTTGCGTCCTCTCACTTGTAAACCAACTCTGAAAACCTTTTTCCAATGAACAAACGAGCTTGATAATGCATTCCGAGCCTCGAAACAACAAATCGCTGACGCCATCAAACAAGGAGTGACGATTTTCGATGTAACTCGATGTACTTGCCTAAAAACTGACTGGTCAAAATCAGGCATCGACTACTGAGTCAGAAGCATTGTCACTGTTCATCTAAATCACCCGGTTGCTCCAAAGATGGATGGAAGATCACACTTGCCGCAGAACACCGATACCACCGGTCGAAGGTGAGATGCTGGCAGTCGCTTGGAGTCTAGAACAGACCAAGTTTTGCTCGTAAGGATGCGACAACCTTCTAGTCGTCACGGATCATAGACCCCTCACCAAGCTTCTCGGCGACAGGACACTCGACAAATCCACAATACTCGCCTTTTCCGCCTCAAACAGCGGACTCTCCCATGGCAATTCGACATCGAATATAAACCATGGACACGCAACCTTGTAGCTGACGCAACCTCCCGTCATCTCATCGTCAACGAATATTCCGAGATAACCAGCCTCAGTCATTGCACGGACAACGACCTCGAAGAAACGTCCATGATCGCAGCGAACCAATCCTACTTCGAAAACTTGACAATGGCTACTTGGCAACGAGTTAAAGAAGAACCTCAGTGTGATAGCACTGTGCAGGAGGTGGTGAAAACTTTGGATCTTGGCTTTCCTCAACAGAAGCAGCAGCCCCCGCATTCCCACCCCCAGTCGCATGGAAAGGCAGAGTTAGCAGTCAAAGGTACCAAGCGTCTCTTGAATGAAAATATTGGAGCCAACAGAGATCTTAACGCTAATCGGTTAATCCGAGCTATGGTGATGCCTCGCATTCGCAATACCCCTAACCCAGACTGCCGATTGTCTCCAGCACAGATTTTGTTTAGCCGCCCACTCAAGAGACACGATGCCTTCAGTTCAGGATTCATCAACCACCTTTACCAACCCCCTCATTCACCCAATGTGGCGCGATGCATAGGAATCAAAGGAAACAGCGTTACGGTCACGATACATCAGGACAACCGAGTCGCTTGGAGAACACATCCGCTCACTTCCGCCCTTACATTGCGGTGATCGGGTTTATCTTCAATGCCAGGTTGGCAACCACGAGAAGAAATGGGATCGCAACGGCAGTGTGGTTGAGCGCCGACACTACAATCAATATGTCATAAAAAGTGGATGGCACTGGCAGGTTAACGCAAAGAAATCGGATGTATCTCAGACAATTCGAGTCGCATTCCCTCAACATTCGTGTTCCACAGTCCCCTCTATATGTAAGAAGCGACCAGATGACTGACGGGTCTCCAAGTCAATCAATCGACTCCCCCAATGGCGCAAGACGATTTGTCACCTACTGAAGATTGAGCGCACCTCCGACCCAATCTCAGATACGCAATCAGTGTGAACTCATATACTGATCTCTCGAACGAACACTGGGTTCGGCGATCAATCCGTCATCGAAAACAAAGACTAGCTTATGATCCCGCGTCTGGCTCTTGCACTGTGAAATGTAAATGGATCTATATCCATGCACGCGCATGCATGAAGGATGCAATTCAATGGAGAAAGCAGATAATACCATAGATAGAAGCACCATGTTACAGTGAATGCCATAGCATTGACGGTTGTCTATGTAATAAATCAATACTATTTGAACAACTTCCGTACTGATATTGCAAATTTTTAGAATTCTTAATTTTAACGTTCCTCATTTCTATGCTATGATTGCAAATGGAAAACAATGATGAATGGAAATTCTTCTATCTATTGCTTGCAGAAGAAAATTTTATCGTGCATTTCTGTCGAAAAAATGCACGGTAACAAACCGGCAAGTCGATGAGTGATATATGGTTCAATCTATGAACTATCAATGGTTCATAGACATCCCTGACCAAGGAGGTCTAGATATCTATAATTGTAGATATCTAGACCTCCTTGTCCCTTACTTAGACCATGCATTTCTGGTCCATGATTTGCATGCAGAGATTATCGAATACTAACAAAAGTAATTTAGCGGCCAGAATATCTGCATGTCATACCAGACTATGATTCCTACATCGCTAGATTGGAGATTTACATGGAAACACTTCCCCAGGAAGCGGATAATATCTGCATGGACTTCTAAATAACTATCACAGATAAAAAGATAAATAGAAAATAAAGAATTAGTAATAAATAAGTGACTCTTGTGATTTGTGCTTCTTTTAGTCGTACCTTTCTCCTAAAAAAACAAGGAAGGGGATGAAGAGATAGTGTGTAGTAGTAGAGCTTATACAATTGTTGCTAGCACATTTAGCTCTAACTATAGAGTAGGGCTCTATGGCTCTAACCTTCGTCCGCAACACGTATACTTTATCGTGCATGAGTATGCTGTTATTATTCTTTGTGCACGTTGTGCTATATAGTCATGCTGTTCTTTTCAAGAATTATCATCGTTAACGTTTCAATAAACTAACCGAGACGACAAGACAGCTTTTCCTTACAAACCTGTGTGCCACATTTTGTCACGTCTCTCCCACTTGATTTTCAGACCTACAGCGCTAATAGTCCGGGAGCCAGCGTGAAGCTGTGCAGGGAACGAGGTAGTACACAAAACTTTCACATAGCATAGTACACCTCTAACCTACTGCAAAACTTCGCGTCTGCCGGATCAGATCATTTGCTTTTCAGAAATAGAGAGGATAATACAATCCTATGTATTTCCAGTGGTAAAATTGTGACATTTAAGGTGTTGACTCCATTTTTTCGAATTTTTGCTCATAAAAGTTACACAAATTGGCATTTTGTTGAACTGGTTATTGTAGAAATCATCTACAGATCATGATCTTTCAAATGAGTTATCATTCAGTGACAGAGGATGAAGTAAAGTGTACAAACAGACACTTTTCGTTAAAGTATATCAACAATTTCCCTGAAATTTCTATGTTAAAATTTGCAGTTACACCAACGAAGAGAGTCTGTTTGTACACTTTACTTCATCCTCTGTCACTGAATGATAACTCATTTGAAAGATCATGATCTGCAGATGATTTCTATAATAACCAGTTCAACAAAATGCCAATTTGTGTAACTTTTATGAGCAAAAACTCGAAAAAATGGATTCAACACCTTAAATGTCACAATTCCACCATTGGAAATACATAGGATTTTGTTATCCTATCTATGAAAAGCAAGTGATATGATCCGACAGACGCGAAGTTTTGCAGTAGGTTAGAGGTGTACTATGCTATGTGAAAGTTTTATGTACTACCTCGTTCCCTGCACAGCTTCACGCTGGCTCCCGGACTATAAAGAATCCAATTGGATCAAACGCTTGCATACTGCGCAGCCACAGCAATTCCACCGCATAGGGAATGTCCGTCCACGACTTTACATTTATCAACATATCCAGGAGTTTTTACTGCGAGACTGTACTCATTCATCCGCCAAGCCTGCACAGAAGCATCGGGCGCAGATGATAGATTTTCTTATCTCAATGATAAGAAACTGCGTTCTTTTTTTATCGAAAAATGTTTTTTTGCCTTCAGTATTTATATTTTTACAAATTATTTTGATCAGTATCATTATTCGTGATTTGCAGACTATTTTTCATTGCTCTTTTAGACATGTCTTGTTGTACTTTACATGCTCCTCTATCTATTATCTACCGGTATAACTGTCCGCACTCACAGGCACTCAATACAGTGTATCTTGGGCATGAATGGGACATAGTTCGCTTTTCGGTGCCAACAGCTACTACTATACTGCTCCTTGACTTGCAGGACATTACAGAGCATGCCACATGCAGTGCTGAGTGCTCGTATAACATATGATCATGATCATAGCCACCAAATATCTAGGAGTCCGTGGATCATGATGAACCAGTTGAGATGAGCATAGAAAAAAATATTTTAATAGAACGTGCTTTATTGTACAAATGACATAGATTTCAAAATGCTCAAAAATTATGTGAATTGATGAGACAAATTGTCTCATTGTCCTATGGTGCCATAGCGATAAGATTCACCATCAACTTCACTTGCTCCAGTGGCAAAGTCTTCATGAGTTGCTTTTCGCCTTCTTGATTTTCGTAGACTAAAGTTACTCGTAAGTAAAGGAATGTCATGAAAATTTGATTCGTTTTCTGCCGATGTATCCGTCAATGCTCGATCTTTTGTCTCAATGGGTAAAAAGCAAACGCTAACAGTCGAAAAAAATAATACAAAAGTGTATAAGAGGATTGCTTGGAAACCGTATCCTTTGGGTATCATCACTTGCGCAATGAAAGGGGTAATTATGCTGCCACTGAAAGATGCAATTTGACAGACTCCCGTACCGAAATTTCGCACCGTTGTTGGAAATATTTCTAGCGTATATAGAAGCAAGGTGATAGTGAAAGCACTTAGAAACATTCTGGATAGCACAAACAATAAAGTAGAAATAACATGTGAAACACATAGGGATAAAAGTAACATGAAAATAGATCCTAGCAATCCATTCACCAATATTGTAAGTCGACGACCAATTAAATCTATAAATGGAAGGGTGAAAAATATGGAGCAAATTTCACCAATGCTGGCAAAGAATATATTGGAAAACGTTGTTCCTGTGAGTGGACGGCAACATGACAAATCCAAGCCCATATCGATAGAGTCACTGAACATGGATATGTTTTGTAGACAATTGTGCTTGTACAAAGGCAGTAGTACGACAACCAATATGTGTCCAACATAAACAATGCCTTGACCTAAATACAGAATAAATAAGCATATTATAGTGGTTCTAAATTTTGGGCTCCATAGTTCCTTTATTTGAGTGGCTTCTTTACCACCCGTTAAAGTCAATCTAAATGGAAACGGACTGCCACGATTGTACCTTGATATTTTATCTAATACAGAACATGCTTCACTTTCCTGACCAACGGTCATCAAATAATGCGGACTATTTGGCAAGAAATAGAATATTATAGCAGGGATTATCAACGGAAGCACACTGGATACCAATAGCCCCCTCCAGCCGAACACTGGCAATGAGAAGTACGCAACACCCGTAATCAAAATTCCACCAATTGGCCAACAACAAAACAGGCATACCAATACTTTTCCTCGATATTTCAGTGGTGTGAATTCAGAGACGTAAGACATTGTGGTGATCATAAGACCATTCAGGAAGAATGCTGAAATGCACAAAGAAATTGTTAAATAGAGTAAAATTGCGAACAATTTCGATATACGCATATCAGAAATGCTAAATACATGCAAGTCTTTTGTATAGGTTGCAGATACCGGCAGCACATCTCAGCATATATTGTGCCAGTCAGTCAATATTTTTCGTTGTTGTACTTGGATCAGAATCAAAACTGTTTACGTTACGGATAATTAAAAATGACATAATAAGAGGCTACTGAAACGATTACGAACAGTTCCAGAGGAGGTTGCCGGTGGAACAGAATAAGCCAAATGATCCAAAACTGCTATTCGTGCTCCTAATTCTTTGATCAATGTCCCATCTTTATCGAGAGTTGAGCCAAGGCATTTGAATGTTTCTTCTAATGTTTTGCCAATCATTGTAATTTCAGCAGTGGTGCTGTTAGTGCCGTTGACCATTACTTTTGACTTTTCGGTACTGACTTCCATGCCATAGGCACCAGCTCGTTCGACAAGCTTGTTGATGAGGTCTTGTAATTCTTTTTTAGTGCCTCTTATTAAATGTGGTTACTAAGAGCCTGCGCATCTGCAAATTCTACCTGGTTCCTCTTCTTGTCAGACAGGAACAAAGAAAGACACACGTTAATCCAATGGTTCGCAGATTGCAGATTTTGCAAAATGAAATTTTCTATGTTTTCTCTTATCAACTGAAAAGTACTAGTCTAGAGCCATGACTTTTAACATGGAATGTCTTCAGATCATTTCATATCGTGTTCATGGAGATTTATCCATTAAGCTACACAGATTCAGATTTGGCAAGACTCCTATTGTCGGCGAACACAAACATGTTGGCCCATTTTTACCATATTGAACAGCATTCTCGCATGAAAAACATGATTATCAGAAACATGATAACATGACATACACATGATAGGAAGTGACCTGAAGACTTCCCATGTCAAAATCATAGCTCTAGACTTAGCAATTTTTAGTTGATAAAAGAAAACATAGAAAATTTCATTTTGCCAAAAACTGCAATCTGCGTGCCATTGGATCAACATGCGTGTTTCTTTGATCCTGACTAACAAGAAGAGGAACCAGGTGTAACTCAGCAGACGCACACGTTTGTAGTAGGCATAGGGTGTACATCATTCTGTGAAAGTCTCATTTTCGGCCTCGTTCCCTGCAGAAACTCGCTCTAGCTACCGGGCTACTTGTCGCGATAACGAAATGCGTTGTGAAAGTTTTAGTGCACATTGTAGATGAGCGAGTAACAGCGTTCACAAGGCATGCATCCGACGTGTAGAGTGGAGATCATGTGGTGCCTGAACACGAACAAAAGAGGCCATAGTAACTGACAGTTGTCTCCATTTTTAGATTGAGAGGGCGAGCGGCATTTTTTCAAGCTTTTGATGAGCGGATAAGCGAGCGAAAAAAAAGTATTCCGTGAGCGAAAATTGAGCAAGCGAGTGGTGATTTGTTTGTCGTGAGCGAGCGGTTGAGCGAGCCATTTTTAGAAAAAACAAAAAATAAAGAGATCAAATAATCAAAAGCTAAATATTTGAATTAAAAATGCTTTCTAGTACATGCATAGATATAACTTGATTGATGGAAAAACATCAGAACTTTTTCTCTCCTCTGTGGTTCTCACACTCTTGACAATATGCATTGACAGCAATTAAGTCTGGATTCTACTTGTGGATATGAACTTAGAAAGTAGGTCTTCGTGATCGATGATGTCCTCAACATCTGACCATCGACACATTATCTATTCACATATCCTTTTATATATTATTTTTTCACGAAGCCATTATAAGATGCATTAATTTGATAGAAACATTTCGTTGCTGGAACATATCCACATATAGATCACTGAGAGACATTCATCATCGTCAAACGTAATAGAACAGCGAAACAACTGCACATTTTGGAAGAATTGAAACAAACCAAATTAGGCTAGGCCTACACACGGACAATCCGAAGGTATGCATATGTGGCTTTCACTGCACGGTACATTGATTTTAAGACCTTCATTCTTAACCTATCCACACCGGACTCTGAGGCGCGTATGACTGAATCGGCTTCCCCTTAACTTCCAAACCTATGTTCCAAATCACATGAAATTCAAGGTACAACATATTTAGGGTCTGAGGTTTCTTATCGTGATGTTCATTTGTTTCAACTCATCCGTGTCCATGTTTCAAAAACCAATTCAAGATGTAAAATCACCATTTTGGTATTTGGTAGACTTTTTTAAATTTTAATTTTCACCGAACTTTGGCCAGAAGTCTCGTCAATGATAAAGATTGCAAAGTACCCGTTCGCCTGGACAAATAATGGAAAGATGTCTTCAAACATCATATCTGAGGACATTTTTCTATTCTATCTTCTCAGTTATTGCCATTTACGATGCTAAACGATTTGAGTGTATTTATGGAAGTTACTTATCTGAGAACGACAACATTGATGTGTAGGTCCTACGCGGAATAAGTAAAAAATTATACGTACGCATAAGAAATGTGGATAATTTTCCTTCAAAAGTAGCCTTTCCAATGTGTCTGTGAATTAATGTTCAACAGCTGAAAGTAGCTGCATAGATCTATGTAATTATATGAAGATGGACGACACTAGACATTCAGATTATTATGAAAAGGCATAGAAGACAGACTTACAACTGCTAAAAAATTATAAGTAACCTAACATTTACTTAACATTCATGGACTCACATTTGTCAAATAATGTACTCACATTGGAAGTCGATCCATTTCGTCTAAAGTTACATGCATCATTCAAAATGTTTGTAAGAAGTAGCCATTTTCTTCCACCTTCGAAAAAATACCTTTCAAAATTCAACGATTTCAGTGAAAATTTTGAAGAGCCAAACTTTAGGTCGGGCGGCTTAGCGTTAAGAAGATCACATCAAAAAATCGGGGAGACCTAATCGTCCCTCTTCGGTATGGATAGTTATTAAGTCATTAAAAATCTTGTAATTGTAATATTGTTGTGTTTATTTTGCTTACATCCTTTTTCTGATAGCCTTCTTAATTTAAAATAATCAAGTTGTAAAATGACTTCTTGTTACTTATTGATCTCCAACAACTAATTTTGACAATATAGCACAACCATTATCAAATGAAAGGAAATAAGCATTTAAAGGAGTCCAACATTTAAAATGCTGAGCAGTAATCAGTTGGAGTGGTAAATCTTGGGCGACCATGCCCACTCCGCTCTGCCGCACCCTTCTTTCTATTTCTTGCCAAGGTGACTGTCTTTGTAAAGACCTTCCAACTGTAATTTAAATGTTGTACTTACATTTAATTCTTCCTTCTTCACTTGAGATCAATATGTTGGAGATCAAAAAACAATAACTAGACAATTTAAAAATTGATTTTTCCAACTCGTTTCATAAATACCATCAATCAAGGTGTCAAATTATATTCGAACATTTTTGACAGCTTTCGTACTAATACTGTCAAATCTCGATTATACAGCGTAGATGATCCCTTTCTAGATAAAAAAAATGTTGAGAGTTGATATATTGCAAGAAAGATATTGTCAATTAAAGCATGCATTTCAACTGTTGAAATACATTGAGTTCAATTTATGATATTGTACTTGCAATTAGACATTTCGTTGTCTTATACGTAAGGTTCTTCATTATGCAACTTTCCACGAGGTAAGTAAAATATCGCTCTTTCAAGTTTAAGACGAGTTTTAGCAAATTAAAATTTCCCGATGCGTTTCGTCTCCATGGTCAGTCGCAAGCCTCTTGATCTTGGGTGAATTTTGCTTCGCAAAGAAGTTAAAATTGTCCTTAATATTTTTCTTGCCTCGTAAAAGTTTGAACAATATTTGCAGCTAATTTGCACCATCTTTGCATGCAGTCTACTGTAGCCTACTATTTACGTGCGGTGGACAGGTTACAAAAAAACTTACTACAGTATGCAGTAGAAATAAGCATAGACTTACGGAAAGCAGTAGCAAGAGTGTGGGAGTCTGGAAAGATACCCTATGTTGGACTGTGGCAGACGGCTAAACTGGGTAGTTGGAGATTGCAAGATCTCATGGAACGATTGTTGAAACATGGGCTATTGGCAATGAAGCGGAAGCTTCAATGAACATATGATGTGTTTCATGCCCCTGCTAATCTGACACGTTGAGGAATACGGACCGACCCTCAGTGTCATCTGTGTGACATGCCAATCCTCGACGTGCCCTCTCTGCCTATCATGTGGCACTGCAGAGAGCATTCCACGCGCACCGGTACAGTTTTTGGTCTTGCGAGCGATTGTGAAAGCGGTCGCCCCCTCACGTGTGTGAAGTTAGCGGAACAACGAACGGGAACCACTTTTATCCTTTCAGTAACGAATGCAAATTTGTGGAATCTAAGGCCAGATTCGTGATCAGGAGGCTAATCCTGATAAAGTGAAAGTTGTTTCAAATAGGATCTCGCTGTACTAAACAATGGTTCCGCTCGGTGGTTCCGCCAACTTTCCACACGTCTCCCCCACAGGTGAGTAGCGGGAATTGACTTTGCACCGAGTGGTAAAACAAAGAGACAAAAGACTCACTGTGCGATCTGTACCGCGGAAGTGGGAAGCTTGAGTGGATAGACAGCTGCCAGATGAATTATCCTTGCCTGACCAGCGACCTCATTTAGCGTTGATCGACGCGATAGGGAAGAGAATGATCATGGGGAGCAAGCTGTTCCCTGGGAAGAGAGCGTCAGGGATGCCCATGAAAGGAAAACTGTGAAATATGAAGAACTTGCCGAAGGGATTCAGAAGCAAGGGTGGAAATGTGAGTTCATGCCTTCTGAGAAAGAGATGCCGAGATTAGTAGTATATAGTGTGACATCCGGCGCGACGCTTCGCTTCGCTTTGCTTCGCTTCGCTTGCGCCGGATGTCACACTTTTGCGGGTTTTTTCAAAAAAATCAAAATTTCAAAAATTTCAAAAATTTAGGTAGACTTCAAATTTCACGTGGCCGAAGACCGAAGGGCGAAAATTTAAGCGTTTTTAAAAATACCCAATTTTCAAATTTTTCAAAATCTCAAAATTTGAGAATTACAATTTTCACCCTTAAAATCATGACCGTTGCAGGACACCGAAAAAATCATAAAAGTTAAGAATCTCAAATTTGAGATTAAGATCATTTTTTACTTTGAAAATCATGACCGTTGCAGGACACCGAAAAAATCATAAAAGTTAAGAATCTCAAAATTTGAGAATTACAATTTTCACCCTCGCTTAAATCATGACCGTTGCAGGACACTGAAAAAATCATAAAAGTTAAGAATCTCAAAATTTGAGAATTACAATTTTCACCCTCGCTTAAATCATGACCGTTGCAGGACACCGAAAAAATCATAAAAGTTAAGAATCTCAAATTTGAGATTAAGATCATTTTTTACTTTGAAAATCATGACCGTTGCAGGACACCGAAAAAATCATAAAAGTTAAGAATCTCAAAATTTGAGAATTACAATTTTCACCCTCGCTTAAATCATGACCGTTGCAGGACACCGAAAAAATCATAAAAGTTAAGAATCTCAAAATTTGAGAATTACAATTTTCACCCTCGCTTAAATCATGACCGTTGCAGGACACCGAAAAAATCATAAAAGTTAAGAATCTCAAAATTTGAGAATTACAATTTTCACCCCCGCCAAAATCATGACCGTTCTAGGACACCGAAAATTAGTATTTTTAAAAACGTCTTTTAAATCCATTTTTCAGGTTTTTAAAATATATCATGTGACTAAAAATATTTGAAGGAATTGACATATTCTTAACAATAAGTTTAGGTACTTTTACAATTGTCATTCAATTGTAGAGAACATCTGCTTCTCGCATTTATGAATAAAATGCATTTCAGTGTAAGGAGCTGTGTCCTCCAACTCAAACATTTGAAAGGAAACAATGTATGAAAGAACAAACAGCTGCTACAACCACTTAGACATTTGTAAGACGTGAAATATATAACCAGCAAATCCTACTCCGGCTGCAATGCCGTGAAATAATACACAACAACAATAATCGATATGGCTATTTCAAACAATTGTGCTGAAGACTTATTTAATTTAACAGTGTTTCTTGTCAGTGAAGGTTGTGTCAAAACGCTCTCGTCATATATTTCTCAAAATGAGACAAGATCAATTTGAAGATAGAAGAAAACAATCGTTGCCAGGGAGGATGAAAAAATTACGGGAGGAATTCAAGAGGAATATATTTTGAGAGGTATGAATTTACAGATACTTTGAGTGATTTCATAGAGCCAAATGGTGGAGAGAATAATACAATTGTAAACTTACACAAATTCTTGTTGCATGAAAAAAGAAACAATTCACTCAGTGTTATGTGTAAAATTTTTATCGGTAAGCACTATCTGCTCTCTGTTTGTGATAATGACAAGTCTTATTTTTATAGTCTCTTGAAGCAAAATCATATCAATTATTCACGCACCGAAGTTTCATTTGTTATGAAATTAGGTAAATTAGCAGACAAATTTCCTACGCTTTGTTGGGTGTCTGTTTCTCTTGTACTTTAAAAGTCACGACCTAATGTTATCGGAAGATTGACTTCATTGTGTAAAGCAATTATGTGTCATTCCAAATGATTCCATTCTTCTCCCAAACAATGGTGCGTCATTTAGCGTCAATACAGCGCTGACATATTCAATGGAATTTGGATGTTAAACTCCGCTATTGTTATTGCGATACGGCCGCAAGACACTTTATTTTTATTGTTAGACCTATGCTATTTCATTTTAATTTTCTTAACAATGGTGCGCCATTCAGCTAAAATACTGCGCCATTCAACTAATCAAATGAACGCGTTGACATTAGACGCGCTGTGAAGAAAATTTATCATTCTTGAAACCCCTCTGTTTTATATGCATGTAAATACAATAGAGTGTTTCAACCAATGAAACCTTGTCCACTCGTGGACAGAAATCCTATTGTTTAGAAAACTTGTATCTTATATGCAATGTTATTTCCTGTTTTATATGCAATGTTATTTCCTGTTTTATATGCAATGTTAAATCCTGTTTTATATGCAATGCTATTTCCTGTTTTATATGCAATGCTATTTTCTGTTTTATATGCAATGTTATTTCCTGTTTTCAATCATTTTCATTATGTTGTTATATGACGTCATTTTTCTCTCATCCAATGAAACCTTGTCCACACGTGGACAAATTTACATGTATTTCAATGTATCCAAATTGAATGTATGCAAAGTGGATGTAACCAAATTGAAATATCCATGTGTTGTTTTTAATTTCTCATTTACGGGAATATAATAGAAACATTTTATCTTCTATAAAAATGAGAAACATCAGAGACTTCCAAAAAAATATACGGCAAACAAAACCACGTCAAATTTCGATTTAAATGAGATTGCTAAGCAATTGGGAATAAAGAATTTTCACATATTGATGAGTAATGAATTACTATTGATAAAAGATGTACGAAACACTAACTCTACTAATACAATGCAACAATGTAACGTTTAAATTTAGATTAAATTAAATCATTTCAAAATTGAATAAGTAGTAAAGAAAGACATCATTAGAGACAAGTTTTAAATCAATACCCCCCCCCAAGTAGTAAGGAAAGTCATCATTATAAAAATGTTTTAAATCAATACCCCCTTCTGACTAAGTAGTAAGGAAAGACATCATTAGAGAACAGTTTTAAATCAATACCCCCCCCCTCTGACTTCTAGGGGTCCCTTAAGAAAATTTTTTTATTATAAAATGAGCAACATAAATGAGATTATGAAAGTATATGGAACACAAACGACAACGAATTTCGACCTAAAGAAAATCGCTAATCGATTAGGAATAAGGAATTTTCATGTTCTAATGAGAAACGAATTACAATTCCTAAAAAATAGGCCATCAATAACTGTAAATTTCATAACAAATCTTCATACGTCAGATGAAAAAGGTGTACATTGGTCAGCAAGCGTTAAAAATCATCAGCAGAACTATTATTTTGATTCATACGGTTTGCCCCCTACAAATGAAGTAAAAGAATTACTTGGAACGGGAACATACAATACGTTTCAAATTCAAACACCAGGCACTACCTATTGTGGACAATTATGTTTATTCGTTTTGTACAAATTACAAAAAGGAGTATCATTTCTAGATATTATGTTAGAGTTAAACAATCTATAACTCAAGCGAAGCTAAAGCTCTGTTTTCTGTAATTCATTTTGATAAAAACGGCCTCTGATATCCTCATTATCTAAATCTTTAATTTCATAAGTAATCGGATAACTTTGATTTATTTTACAAACTTCAAATATTTCTTTAGTCCAATAGCCAACAAAGCCTTTTTCAAATTTATTCTTATATTTAAATATTCTAACTCTATCTCCAATTTTAAATTTCGGCTTAAGTTTCTGCAAATTCGGATTACTCTCATTCAAATTATTATTCTCGAATATTTTCTTTCGTACTAAATCAGGGTCGTCAGAAGCATTCTTTGGAGTTTCTTCAATACCTGAATGAACTTTATTATTGTACTCATCTACAATTCCTGGTAATATTTTTAACCATTTCTGATTTCTTTGCTCAGTAAATTTCTTGAATAATTTATTTTTTAACGTCCGATTGAATCTTTCTATCACTACAGCTTTTCCAGCGTTTTCAGTTGAATAAACAGTTTCAAATAGTGGCTGAACGTTTCGGTTATAACATTCCGACCCTTTATCAACAAACAATTTTTTTGGCTTTCTCTTACTTTCTTTAAAGATTTCTTCAAACGCATATTTAACTGATAGACCACTTTTATTTTTTAAAGGCTTTACCCAAGCGTATCGTGTATATAAATCTATAACGGTCAATGCGTATTTATAATCAGAATCATTCGGCATATGAATAAGATCAGCACTCCAAATATCATCTTTATTAAATACTTTTACTTTCAATAAATATTTAGGCCTTCTATATTCCTTGTGGATTTCAGACGCGTAGGTTCGAGCGTTGCTCTCAGACAGCTTTGCTGTCGTTTCATTTAAACCCTGGCCGAATAATATTTTAGCTTGTAAAGCTTTCTTAACAAACATTCTTTCAATTTTTTCTCTAAATGTAGGATTTTGAATACTATCTAATTCTTGAATCATCTTCTTATCAGCTGCATGTCGAGAACTTAGATCATGATTTCGATAAGCTAAATCATGCCTGTAAGCTGCGGCATCTACTCTATTTATTGGTTCTTCACCTGGTTTCGGATTATTATTCTCATCTAGTCTTATATCTAATCGAGTTCCTGGACCGGTATATGAATGACCAGGAAGATGTTTTTCTTTCGAATATTTACTCCAAATAAAGCCAGGAAAGTTTTCTAATGTTTTTTGTATGTCACCTCCAATATGCTGACAATTTGAGTTTTTATTTTTGTTTAATAGATAATTTAATAAATCTAAATTAGCAATTTTTAATCTAATTAAATTTTCGGAATTTGTAGAATTCATTTTAAAAGATAAAAAAAATTTAAAAGATAAAATAAAATAATTGTTTTACCTTATGGACCAAAGGTCCTGAGGTTATTACCTTATCATACTAGGACTTAGATATATTCCAGAACCATCTTTAGTTTCTTTAATTTCAATTAAATCATCAACATTGTGGAGAATATTTTTAAGAACTCGTTTTCCTTCATCAACTAATTTTAATTTACTAATAAAATTATCTACTATTCCTTCACCCCTAGCAACTTTTTCTAACTCTCTATTATGACGTTTTTGTTCTTCTAATGCTGCCTTCTCTGATTTATTTTTATTTACTGCTTGGACAATACCAGCTGTCCCACCTGCAACACTTCCTGCTGCTGCTATGCCTCCTATTATTAGTGGAATTAATGGGAGAATCCCGCCATTCTTTTCTTCTTGTAATTGAATATTCTCTATCATTGGTTTACTTATGTAATACTTTTTTTTATTAATCGTAATAGTTTTAGGGGTAATTTTGTCAACAATGTTACGTAATTTTAATTCAACAGTTTTATTATTAATATTACTTTTCGCTTGCGACATTTTTAATAAAAAAATTTTAAGTTACCAAACATTTTAAGTTAAGAATTTTGATCTATTCTAGTTATGAAAAATTTTAAGTTAAGAATTTTTAATCTATTCTAGTTATGAAAAAATTTTAATTAATTTATTCTAGCCATCTTTCCATTAAGAATTTCAATAGAATATTTCACATCTTCTAGCAATAAACCATAAGCCATCAATGAAGTTGTGGAATCTTTTTTTTCAATATTAATTGTTACATCACAACCATTTTTAATAATATCTTCAGATTGTGCCCTTAAATCGAAACAGAAAATTGGATATAAATGTCTCCAATCTCCAGGAGTTAATTGCGGTTCAACTCCAAATTCTATACAAAGATTTCGATAAGAATCATATCCTTCCATAAATTGATTATTGGTATCATCGAATCTTAATGGATCAATTGGATACCGGGTTTGATTTAATGAAACTTGCAAACTTCGAATTGTATTAACATGGAAGAGATTATTGTTCTTATCAAAACTTGGAGAATTATTTCTTTGAAAAGTTAGCAATAAATATCTTGGAGTATTCGCAGTTCTAGTAAAATGCCAGTTAAATCTTTGTTCGGAAAAAGTTACTGAACTAGCAGTACGCTTTAGAAAATTTACTGAAATTGGTTTGTTAGTATTTAATCTTTTTGCAATAGCTGTTTCAATCTCTAAACTAGGAGTAATATGCTTAATCCACCATTCAAGTCTATCAATTTTTAAATAAGCTTTTTTTCCAGTCTTACCAAAAAAGATTAATTCATTATTTGCTGTACGATGAATTATTAATTTAAATTTTAATTGATATGATATTTTGTCATAATCTAAATATCCGAATAATGGAGACAATGACCAATTAACTGTCTGTTTACTTTTCTTGTTAAATTCACGTCTTTCTTTATATGCACTATTGTTTGTTTTATTTAAATGTTTTGCAATATTTTCTACATCTTTCGCAATTCCTGCTGAATCTGTTCCAGCGTGAGTTAAATCATCAACAATTATACCATCATTAGTATCAGGAAACCAACCTTCGATTTCATACTTTTTATTATTTTCACCAATTGTTACAAATCTAAGCATTGTATCAATTACACCTGGAGAATCACTTATTGTTTCTATATTTTGAGTTGCAACATCTAAACGCATTTGTGTAAATAATCTTGGAAAAAATTATTCTCTAGTGCAATATTATCGGTATCTGGTAATGGTGTTGTAAAATTGGCATCACTATACAAAGAATATTCACAGTGTAAAAATGAATCAGGTAGATATATATAACTCTGCTGATTATCAACTTCAAAAATTAAATCACCTCCAGTATTTACTCTACTGGAAGATCCGGGATTCATCGCAATTCTTATATAGTCATTCTTTTTTTGATTGCAACTGACGAACGGAGGATCGTCTAATCTAAATTTATTTTCGATAAGCGAAGACATTTTTTAAAAAATAATTTGACTTTTTGTTTTTCTCACAGACAGAAAAAATTTTTACTAAAATATAATTTTAGAATTTTACTAAAAAACAATTACTAAAAAATTTTGCTAAAAAAATTTTACTAAAAAAAATTTTACTAAAAAACATAATTTTAGAATTTTGCTAGACCAGCTCCGCTAGAGCTTTGCTGGTTAAACCGAAGGTTGCTGCTCACGCCATTTCCTCTTATTTCTTCAATTGAACGAACGGTAGGTTCAATTGAACGTTTTATGGCTACGCCTGATTTCTTCTTATGTTTACTATCAGACGGAGCTCCGCTCCTCAAGGTTTCCCCAACAGCAATGTTGGCAATTTTATTTTTTGTTTCCTCTGAAAGTTTTTTTAAATTTTTTAGTTCTTCGGAATCATTCCTAAGTTTACGAATAGCTTCTAGTTGTTTTAATTCGTTTTGAGACTTGACAGCATTTGATATTGCACTAGCTGTACTACCTATAGCAGCTGCTCCTTTTGCAGCAGATGTAATCAAATCTTTATTATTTTTAATTAAGTTAACGATACTTCCAATACCAGAGAAGATCCCAGCTCCTTCCGTGTGAACTGTTTCTCTATTATCATAATGATAAACAGGATTCATACGTGGTTCATGAGCAATTCTTTGATTTGAAGCAAATTGTTTAAGATTGTGTTTATAAATTATAGGCATTTTTTAGGATTAAATTTGACTTTTGGGAAAAAATATTTTGCGATTGGTTAGTAACCACAGGACCTTTGGTCCGTTTAATATTTACGCTAAGATTTACGTTTGTGAATGGACAACAACTTCGAGATAACTTTATTAATTGCCTGTTGCACTTTATCTATTGCGTCAAGCAGCGTGTGATGTACTTTAATTTCTCTTCTATTAACTTGCATTTTCTGCTGATTAATCTTCAACGCCGTTTTAAGAGCATTTAACTTAACTTTAAGAACATCTAATTGTCTTTTAACAGCATCTAACTGTTCTTTATTTTCTTTAGAGTTTTCTTGTAAATTTTTCTTTAATTCATTTTCTAAATTGATTTTAAGAGTTTTCATTTTATCAACTTTTTCATTAAGTGAGTTTACTTCATTTATTATTCTATTCATCTTTTTCATTTGTTGAGTAATTTTAGAACTTAATTCATCAACACTTTTTTGGAATGTAGTTTGTAACTGCTTTAAATTTTTTTTAATTCTTTCAGGAAGTTTTTCTATTTCATCTTCTAATTGTTCTTTCAATAATTTTATCTGATGTTTATTTTTAATTACAGCAGATTTTAAATTTATAGAAAGTAATATTAAAATTTTTGATTGTTCTGAAATCTTTTTAAAAAGTTTTGCTATATCTGCTTCTAGCTCTCTATCCTTTTTATCAAGTTTTAATAATTTTTCGTTTAATGATTTGTCATTAAGTTTAAGCAACTTTAATTCGTTCATCAGTGGAACCAAAACATCGTTTATATATTTTTCTTTTAAGTCATTGATTTGTGTATCAACATATTGTTTATTTGTCAACTCTGCATTTTGTTGCGGAAGAATAGAAAGATGCAATGGACCAGATAAAACGTCTCCAGTTTTCATGATATAATTTTTTATCTCTATTTCTAATTCACGATTATTCAGGATATATGCACCTCCACCAACATTTGGTAACATCATTTTTTAACAATAAAAAAATAAAATTTTTTCTAATAAAAATAAAATTTTTTCTAATAAAAATAAAAAATAAAATTTTTTCTAATAAAAATAAAAAAATGGAAAATCCAAATTTAAAAAAATTATATTCGTCCGCATCATCCTGTTCTTCTTATTCGACGAGATCAACGGGATTTGATAATAAATGTTTTGATAATAAATGTTTTGATAATAATAATAATAATCCATGTATAGATGTTAATCTTTTGTTTCAATTACAAGCCGAAATATTTAGAGAACAGACTAAAGGTTTACCTTCTATAGAAACTAATTATTGCATTTTCTCAGGTGATCCATTTATTAAATTTATGGAGATTGTTAGTAAATATAATGATGTAGCTTATGTAGAATTAAATAAAGAAAATATGGTTATAATAGGACATAATAATGTTTACGGATTCATTAGAGCGGTTTTACCGATTAGTAATACTGAGTGGATAGAAAATAAAATTATCAATTATATCAATATTAAAGAATTAGTTAAAAAATTAAAATCTTTTTCGAAAGAAAAAATTAGATTATTTGTTGATGAACAAAATCAATATAACATTCATATCGAGAGTAAAAAACATAACGAAGAATTATTATGTCAAGTATATTATAGAGATACAATTTATAAACAAGAAACATTAGAAATGCCGCAAAGATATGATGATGATACATATATAGGATTATATTCAAACTGAAATATTAATTTGTTAAAATCTTACATAAATGGCTTAGCTCAACAAGAGAAAATTTATATGTGGACTACACCTTATACTATTAACAATGTCCATAATCATAATCATAATAAACGAACCGAAGGTTCTAGGGCTTTGCCCGATCTTAAAGAATCTTATGATAATAATGATGATAATAATATAGATGATAATAATATAGATGATAATAATATAGATGATGATTCTGAAACATCTGAAAAAGGTGTAAATGGTAAAAAAGAATATAAAAATATTAGTAATTATAAAAATTTATCTAAATTTCATTTTCTTACAATTGAAAATAATAATGATGGTATAGTTGAAGATACTGTTAGACAACTATGTGTCGGGTCTACAAAATTTAAATTAGGATTTACATCTAATCAATTTAAAATTTTATCATCTTTAATAAAAAACTAAAAGTGATTCAGATTATGGTGGTGTTATTAAATTTTCCAAAAGAGATCAAAGACCAATATTTTTCTCTATTATATTATTATCAGATAAAAGATGTAATTTAGAGTTAGATATTGCAATAAGAGAATGGTATCCTATCAGGGAATGGCATCCTATACCAAAAAGTGTAATTTATGATGATGATGAAGAATCAATTGATGATGATGATCAAGAATCAATAGTTAGTGAAAATAAATTTAAATTATCTTTTGATAAAACGTTATATGATAAAACTTAATAGAAAATACCAAAATATTCGATAAATATATTTTTAGATGTTATAAATTTTTTTAGATGTTATAAATTTTTTAGATGTAATAAATTTTTTAGATGTTATAAATTTTTTAGATGTAATAAATTTTTTAGATGTAATAAATTTTTTTAGATGTTATAAATTTTTTAGATGTTATGAATTTTTTAGATGTTATAAAATTTTTAGATGTAATAAAAAAATTATTATTCCCACGTGTCATCATCATCACTTAAATTACTCTCACAGATGATTGTTTGAAATATTTCAGCTTGAATATCTTCTCCGTTATAAGGTAACATAATTTCATTTTCATCAGGTGCTTGACGTTTAAGAATATTTATTTGACCAGAAAATTTTTTTTCTTCAGTATTATTATTTTTATCAGGAATACTAATTCCAGTTTCTAAAGATCTTTTCCACGGTTTATTAACTGTAGTCGATAATGTTTTCCCCGAATATAATTTTAGAAAATCTTCTACTTTTACTTTGTTTTGTGAATAACCTTTGAATGTTTTCTTTTCACTAAGTCTCCCTTGCTCATCTACAGTAATACAGTATTTTACTTTAGGTGCAATAAACATTGCAAAAATAATTCCACCATTTCCATAATCATTTTTCCCTTGACACAATTCTCCTCCAACATATCCAGCAGCGTCTAATTTATTAAAGAGCTCATTGGAAATATATATTGAATCAGTATCTGTATAATAAATGTATTTTTCTTTGAAACCATTAATTTCTAAAATAAAGTTATTCATGATTCTTCTAGAGTGAGAAAGAATGAAAGAACCTAAGTGTGATGGCATGAATGACGTCTTCCCATCTTTTACAATATTAGTTTTGAGAAATTCATCATCTTCCATTTCTACTTTCGCTAAATATTGTTCATCATTTAATTTTTCATAATCTTTTACTTCTTGAGTGAAATTTTTTCTCAATGTATTCTCATTCCATAAATGATATTTAGTGGTTATATCTTGTTGCACAGTTTTGCCATATAGCGAATTCATCAATAATTTAATTAACTCATCACCTACAGTATTTCCTTCTGTTTTATATCTTTTTCTCAAATTAAAAAGTTTTTCAATATAATTTCGAAATGGTGAAACTTGATAATTTTTTTCATAAATTATACCATCAGTAATATGTAAGATTTTTCCCCACATCTAACAATTTCTTGTATGTCTACAGAAGTTAATACATCATAACATATACCATTTCTAAACCTGATTACTTTTACATGAGAATTATTATTTTGATTTTTAACTTTATCTTTTATAGGAACTGGTTGGAGAAACATATCATTCGGATATTGAAACACAACAGAGAATATTCCAGTTTTAGGTCTAAATGTTTGAGTATTAAATTTATATACTATTTCCCGCTCTTCTTCTTGACGAAATTTTCTAGCTGATTCAGCTTTAGGGTATTCTGAATTTTCATCATACATAGCTGATGGATATAAAGATGTTGCATCAAAAGCCATTAGAAATTCATTTTTTTGTTCAAGTAGTTGATTTGAAATTTTCTTACAAATTTCAGTTTTATCTCCTAAATCTCGATACTGTTTCATTAAATCTATTAAATTACTTCCAGGGGACAAAGCCCCACCAGCGTAGCGACCAAGGGACAAAGTCCCCACCAGCGCAGCGACCAGGTAAATACTGTTTTAATATTGGTAACAAGATGCTACAAAATGGCGATATGTATTTTCTTATATTTGCTGAAACTCTTCCACCTTTAACAGATTTTCTAATATAATTTCTAGCCCATAAATCTATATGAGAATGAATATTTATATTGTCATTTTGTACGCTTTTCATCCAACCGTTAAATTTTAAAGCAGAGGATGTCAAATTAGTAGTTATATCTTCACCAACTAAATCTTGCATAACATTATTATATTTGTAGATACAAAAAGCTAAAGAAAGAATATCGTTAACTAAATATGGTCTCCATTCAATTTCTTTTTCTTTATAATTTTCATGTGTTATGTCTCCAATTTCATAATTTAATTTACACACATTCATAGGAATTTTAAAATTCTCACACCATTTAGAAAGACTTGTTTTACATGTTGATAACTACATTTCATTATAATAGTTTGAAGTGCTAATTTACCTGAAGGTGAATCTTTTTTTCATATTGTTTTTAAATCTAAAAGATTTTTGGATGTATCTACTAACACATTCAGTTGTATAAGGATTTTGTAATGAAGCAGTCAATATTCCTCTTGAAGTTTTAAGAGGCGGTTTAGATAATTTAAAATTAGCTTTTATCGGAAAATAGGAATCAAAACCTGATGAATTGTGAGCTATTAAAGTTACTCTCGAATAATTAAATTTTCCAAGAGTTTTAAAAAATTGATGGATCGGACATACATCCTCTGGGTTTCTCCCGATCGGACATTCATCATCCTCAGTTCTCGTAAATATTTTCACACAATTTTGAAGTTTATTAAATTCTAATTCAGTTAAATTATTATACTCATTAATCTGTTTTTTAAGTTTTTTAATTTCATCTTCATCTTTTGATCGTTTAATTTTAATCATATCACTTAACAAACGTGTTTCTAATTCTTTCAATCTTTGTTTCGGTAAACAAAATATAAATTTATTAGAATTAATAGCTCCTACAGCATAAGGAATAGGATGAGCTGTTGAACAGTTAGGATCAGGAAAAGTTTCGAGATCCCAAATATATGTTGAACCATAGTCAATTTTTTTCTTTGTTATGATTTTATATGGACGCGTTGTTAGATTTTCATCAGTAACTGTTTTATATATGGGTTTAAAATTATTTTCAATTTCTCTAATAGCTTTTAATTTATGAGATTTATTAATTAAACAATAGTGACCAATTGTTGAACCTGCGTGAAAATAATTGTAATAAACATAATTATGAAACGTTTCAATTCCTCTAGGATTTAAATGACGATTGGCAGGACTATAATATTGAACACATTCTCCAAAATATTTATTGAATTGAGAAAATTTGCAGTTTGACATTACTCCTGTTCTAGATGTGGCTTTCTCTTTATATAAAAAATTGTTGAACATTTCTTTCATCATTTCTCCTTGTTCTTCATTAAAACCTCGTAAAACATTATAACATTTAATAAAACAAAAATCTTCAGAAGGAATATAACAATATTCACCGAAATATTCTTTGATTCTATATTTCATATTAATCCCTGCCCCTCTATGCGATCTTTGTACTAACTTCATTCCAAAATCTTCATATTTAATATTACCTGTAAAAATCCATTCGTTAGCATCGGATTTCTCATCCAGATTCGAAAACAATATTTCAAATGAATTTTTATTATAGAAGGTTACGTAAAAATTTTGAATTATATTTTCCTGATCTTTAACAACTTTTCCAAGTAAATTAATAATTTTACCATTTGCTAAAAGTTTCCGCATATCATTTACTACATTAATAAAAGATACATTTTCATATTTAATTTCATTTGGATTAAATAAATTACATAAATCATCACCAAGTTCATCTTTAATTCTATCATCAAAAAAGATATCACTAATAGGAGTTTCTAATATTTCTTTTGTTCCACTTTTCTGTTTTTTAGTATTACGTCTAATACTACGCCTAGTACGTTTCTGTTTTTTAATACGTTTACTACGTTTACTATGTTTAATTTGCGCATCAAACTCAGCAGTTTGTTTCTTGATTAATTCATCAATCCTAGACGTTTGTCCGAGAGACATTTCACGATTCATATTTTTTAAAAGAAAAAATGAATTTTTACATAGAACCTCGGTTCCGTTTTTACATATACACAGGAATATGTAATTGATGTAATGTTTCTAATTCATGTGTTGTTAAATGTTCTTTCTTAACCAACCACCATAAATTATTATACGCCAAAAATACTCGGAAACTTCTTAAACAAAGTGGAAAGTCTTTTGTTTTAACACACGGTTTAAGACCATGTTTTGTTTTATAATCTGTAACGAGCGCTACGTATTTATGATGATAATAAAATCTAACTTCTTTCTTCGAATTTACAGGATTTGTAGGATGACGATAATCTTTTAAAACTGGTACATGCTCTATCTTGTAAGCATCCAACATATTTTTTTTTTATTTTTATTAACAAAAAATTTATAAGAAAAAATTATTCGGTCACTCCGTTCGGTCACTCCGTTCGATCACTCCGCGAAAATATTTTCTATAACTCTTTCATGAATTTTTTTATCAATATTAATTGTGATAAATCCATAATCTTTTGACCAAGCATTGTTACACGATTGTTTAAATTCATCTTTATTTCTTACGCATAAATCTCTTAACAAAACACTTAAGTTTCTTGCATTTATTTCAAATAGTATAAATATATTTGCATTCTTTCTAATAACACTTCCGTCTAATGAATACATACTTTGTGTTAAATAAAAAACACTACAGTTATTATGTCTACCTCTTGTGAAATAATTTCTCTGAACTGACTGATTTCTATCATTAACACAATCATCAAAAATTACACAATGTTTCATTGTTTTATCTAGTTTACTAGGATCTTGCATATTACCACTATCATCTATTAATTGTATCTTTATATGCTTATTTTTATTAGATTCTACTAACTGATTATTTTTTGTTGCTTCTTCACACCACGAACTTATTTCTTCTTCATCTTCAGATTTTTCATATTCTTTGAATAATGAAGCAATTGCTGTTTTTTTAAGATTATTTTCAAATCCATATTTTAAAAATTGATAGACGGGTTGTTCTGCTGTTGTTGTATAAATTATAAGATTGTTATAATCCAAAAAATTTGGAGTCGTTAAAATTTTAAATAATAGATACGTTTTTCCACAACCTGATCTTCCGCAAATAACTGACAAAACTTTATTAGATAAATTTGGATGATGATTAAATTTAAGTTTCTTTTTATTTAATGGGGGTACTTCACTCATTTTTTAATAAAAAAATTTATTTTTATTTTATTTTTATTTTTAAAGAAGAAGAAGAAAATTAAACTTCTCTAGCTTCGCGTGGGAGTTTATACCTCCCGAACCAAAAGATCTATCATAATCTCTTCACCTCCAAAATTTATTTCTTGTCCTTTCTCATCAGTGATTCTAATGTTAATGTTGTTAATAGTTTTTCTTGTAATAGGGAAATATATTAATGTTTGGGGAAATACATTTAATCTATAACCAATGGGTACAGTAAAAGCTGGAAAACTGAATATTAAATTTGATAATTTACCATTTATATATCCTCCTTCAATAATGTCACAATGTACAACAATTGAATTTATTTCAGTTATTTTTGGAATCTTCTCACCTAAATGATAACCTTGACTATAGGTTTGTTTATTAAATCCTAATAGCTTTGACAATGATCTATCATGATTAAAATCAACTTGATGATTTTCGTCTAAAGTAAGAGAAAATTTATTAACTGCCGGTTCAACTGCAAAATGTAATTGTTTCTTATCTTTAAATGGTACACCTAAATGTCTCTTAATTTCATTTGATATTGATTCAACTTCGTAAGAACCAGGAAGAAAAGTTAATATTTTCCATGTTTTGCCTTTATCAGTAGAATATCTAAATTGATCATTCACATCTTTGATAACGGTTTGAATAGTGTTAAATGTAGAGAAACTAGTCAATGCAATTTGATAATTTTTATTTTGTTCCAAATGTAGAATGGGTTCTAAATTACAAGTGTGTGATGAAGTAGTTGTTATAATTTTTAACGTCGTACTAAATTTTGATGAACCCAAAATCTCTGTCAAATTTTCTAAATGATTATTAATTTTGTCTAAATCTGCTGAACACATTTTTTAGTTAAAATTTTGAATAAATATTTTTTTATGAAATATTTTTTTTATAAAAAATTAAAAACAACAACATATTTCAGCTATACTTTTATAATCCTCTTCATTTAGAATCTTCTTTTCTAACAGTCTTTTCAATATAGCATGAATTTCATTGAAACTAGAATTATGTCCTTCTTTTATTGCTGATATTAAAATATTTAATCTATTTAGTAATTCTTGTGGATCATCTGGTAAAAATATGTTTGTTCTGTTTCTGTTTTCTGTTTTTCAGATAAACCTTTCCCTACTTTAACTCCCGTTGATAATAAATTTTCTAATTGTTTATAACGTCTAAGAGATTTTACTGCACCAACTCTATCTAACATAGCTTTATATTTTATGAGATCTTCTACAGCATAATTATTTAAATCTGCTCCTCTTAAAAGATCAACAAAATTTCTATCTAAATTAAAAGGAGATTTATCTGGTGAAAAAATTAAACCTCGAAAAGGTTGTGGAAATATTTCTTTTTGTCCGAGATAAAATCTAGGTATTGTTTTTCCATCTATAAATGAGATAGAATGTTCAAATTGCATAGATTTTGGTAATTTCTTATTAATGTTTGATTCTAGTAATCCATAGTCATCTAATATAGTTTTGTGTTCTGGATCTGTTATATCAATTTGTTTATCATTATTTGTACTTTCTTTTTCAAGAGTTTTAAATGGTTTCATAGTTTTTTCAAAATCAGTTTTTACTTGCTCGGTTTGCTGCATTTTTTCAAACATATCAGATTGAATACCAGCTTTTATCATTCTATGTTGAAGATGATTTTCTTTCATAATATTTCTTTGTTTTATTAACTCTTCTAATTGTTTTATTCTTTTAAAATTATCAGCTCTAATTTTATCCATTTTTAAAATATAATATTTGAATTTTGTGGTAACATTGGAATACAGCAAAAACATTTTACTGAACAAATTATTTTTTTATTGCTTTGTTGTTTGACATCTTTTCGTTTAAAGTTTTCTCGTTTTAAGTTTTGTTTAATAAAGTTTTGTTTAATAAAGTTTTGCTTAAATTTTCGCTTAAAGTTTTTAACTCTTCTAAAAAAATTTTATCATTTTCTTCATTAGAAATTTTACCACCAGTAAAAGTTTTACCATCACTAGAAATTTTGCCATACTGTTTATTCTTATCATCAACTTTTTCGGACTGTAATTGAAAGGTTTGATTTACTTCATTAGCTATTTGATCAAATTTTTCAATCTCATCTAACGTAATAACATTATCATCACATACTCTTTGAAAGTAGTAGTGTAGTTTATCATAGACTTCTTTAATATGTAAATGCTTAGTTTTTAATGATTTTCGTTTCTCAGTTATTAAAGATTTATCTAACATTGTAACAAGTGAAGATGCAAAAACACCCGTACCTGTTAAAGCTGTAGCAACTACTGGAATTACTAAAACACCTGAAGATATAACAATAGTGAGAGCGCCTAAACTTATTGTTAAGAATATGCCAATTCCTTGTGTTACATTCTTAACTTTGGTCCATCTCTTTCTTAATTTTTGATAATGCTCTAATCTTAATAATAATTGAGATTCCTTATCTTTCATATACCTAACTCTATCTTTGTGTTTTTCTTTGTTCATTTTTTCAATGTCCATTAAAGTAGAACTACGTTCATATGATAACGAAGGATATATTCTTGCGGTTTCTTCCATTTTTGTTTCTTCCATTTTTAAAGAAATATTTTTAGTCACATGATATATTTTAAAAACCTGAAAAATGGATTTAAAAGACGTTTTTAAAAATACTAATTTTCGGTGTCCTAGAACGGTCATGATTTTGGCGGGGGTGAAAATTGTAATTCTCAAATTTTGAGATTCTTAACTTTTATGATTTTTTCGGTGTCCTGCAACGGTCATGATTTTCAAAGTAAAAAATGATCTTAATCTCAAATTTGAGATTCTTAACTTTTATGATTTTTTCGGTGTCCTGCAACGGTCATGATTTTAAGGGTGAAAATTGTAATTCTCAAATTTTGAGATTTTGAAAAATTTGAAAATTGGGTATTTTTAAAAACGCTTAAATTTTCGCCCTTCGGTCTTCGGCCACGTGAAATTTGAAGTCTACCTAAATTTTTGAAATTTTTGAAATTTTGATTTTTTTGAAAAAACCCGCAAAAGTGTGACATCCGGCGCAAGCGAAGCGAAGCAAAGCGAAGCGAAGCGTCGCGCCGGATGTCACACTATATACTACTGAGATTTTGTTGCTCCATCGGTGAGGAAATTTCTTGTTAAAGCCTGTGTAAGTGTAAAGATCACCATGAAGAAGTTGAGTGCAAAGGTAGAAGAAGGTACGACCTTAGCGCAACGAGCTGCTGCGGATCGACCATCTTGACAGATACTGAGCTTAATGGGCCGAAATCTCAGTTACGGCTGACGCCGATATCTCAAGTCCTTTTGGGTGCAGCATTTGCTGTTTCACATAATCCAACAATTTAGTTTGTCAAGCGATTTTATTTATAGCAGATTTCTAGCACATTGATTACTCAGTACTCAGTCACTCATAAGTCATAAGCTACTTTTAGGAATTATCTATTATTTTGTCATGATTTCACATAAGTCCATTTTCAATTGTCAACACATTACATCAGTTTGCGAATTTTGTACAAGTATTGCGCCAAGAATGTTGATTCATGTGATCAGCATGTAAGATTAAGTTTAGATTATTACCCATTGCCCATGATTAAGTCCGTGGCGGACGAAACGTTGGGTTTTTAACGCTCATATTTTAATTTTAATTTTAATAAATTGTCTAAAAAAAGCAGGGAGAGCCTATTTTGATTCCTATCATGAAAGTGAAAAATCACCTCTCGTATGACGCCGTTAATTTCATCGAAATATATTGTTTCAGCTAATTTTTTGCAATAGCTATTTTATAGATTTTACCACCCATTAGTCCGAGAAATGCAGTCAATTGCATTTTATCGCATTCAAATATCCAAATACCGCTTTCGGATATCATAATAGACCATCTAAGTATCCAAAAAGTGCATTCATTAGTCAAAAGAAAACAATCATGTGTCACACTAGCATACTCAAGTGTCACGCTAGATCAATCATTAATAAATTTGTTCATACAAGTATCAAATGGTAGAATTTTATCAGCACCAAAACCTATTTATTAGCTTTTCTTATGTTTAATTAACTCAGGTTTTTAATTTCAAGAAAAATTGGTTAATTTCCTTATATCACCACTTAATATGCAAAGAAAAAACAATCATCTATTCCAATAGTCTATAATAAGCAAGTCTCTATAATAAAAAGTCACTCATAAGCAATTACACAAGAATGTCAACCTTCTCTATACAGGCAGGAATGTAACTTTGCGAGTGGTTGAACCAAGCGATTAACTTCTGCGGTGTAACTACCGCTACTGACTGCTCGGCCAGTTGGGTCAGAATTGCCAATCTTCTTTCATGAGATTCGTTTATCAACTGGTCCCGAATCTCTTCCAACTGATTCTTTAGCGCCCATTTAAATGCACTGAATACATTCTCGACTATGTTTAGAAAGGGTGAGTAGGGAGGAAGAAAAATGCATTCATGTACGTCTCTCAGATCAGGACCACTTTCGGCTTGGCTTCTGCTTGCGATCGAATGACAAGAGGCATTGTCGAAAATAAATCGAATCGCGTTTTCGTGGGTGGCTGACAGAACGTCGAGGAACTGTCGAAAACGGTCTCCAGTCATGCTGCCTTCTAGAATATCATGGTGCAGAAGGCCTCTGGTATTACTGACGGCAAATACAACAGTAAAGTTTTTGCCTCGTCAGTAGTAAGGAAGTGACAAACACCAGATAGCGCAAGATGGCCGCCATCGCTGACTCCCCCCCCCCTCTGGAACGGCAGAGTGTCGTGGTCGGCCGCCGTGGTGCTTCGGGTCTGAGTCCCCCCCCCTCTGGAACGACAGAGTCTGTCGTGGTGTGCCGACCAGGTGGGTTCACAACATGTTCGCTGACTCCCCCCCCCCTCTGGAACGACAGAGTGTGAGACTCGGATGTGTTGGTCTCGTATGGGTTGACGTGACCGACCGCCAGGATTAGTGTTGAGGCTATAGTGTGTGATGTTTTTGGTGCAATCTGCTGAATGTTGGGTTGTAAATGGGTTGTTTCGAGTGGAAGGAGTGTTCGGATGAGAAAACGGAGTCCAGATTCGGAATCTACGTGAAATTTTGGGTTAGGAAGGATGTTTCCAGCGAAATCGGAGAGAAAAAATTTTCAACATTTTTCGAAAAAACGACAGAGTTAGAATTTGGGATGTTTTGGTGTGTAGCGCCCAAACGAAGCATCGGATGAGAAAACGGAGGCCAGATTCGGAATCTACGTGAAATTTTGGGTTAGGAAGGATGTTTCCAGCGAAATCGGAGAGAAAAAATTTTCGGCTGACGTCCCCCCCCCCCCTCGGGAGAGCTCGCTTCGATTTTGGCTTCCAGTGGACGGATTTTGTCGTGCGATAGCTCGTTTGAAAGCTAAGAGTGAGACAAATTCAGTGAAACAATCGGCTTGTTCCTATCTGTCTTCGTTCAAAAGTTAGAGCGGTTACAAGATTTTAGGTCGGAGCTCGCTTACCTGAAAAAATCCTAAGTGTCAGAGTGACTTTGTATGGGTAAAAATTTGAAAATTTTCCAAAGTGTGGAATTTCGACCTGGGACCGTCACCAAAACATTTTTCATCAAATTCTGAAATTTCGCTGACGTCCCCCCCCCCCTCTGGACAGCTTGCTTCGATTTTGGCTTCCAGTGGACGGATTTTGTCGTGCGATAGCTCGTTTGAAAGCTAAGAGTGAGACAAATTCAGTGAAACAATCGGCTTGTTCCTATCTGTCTTCGTTCAAAAGTTAGAGCGGTTACAAGATTTTAGGTCGGAGCTCGCTTACCTGAAAAAATCCTAAGTGTCAGAGTGACTTTGTATGGGTAAAAATTTGAAAATTTTCCAAAGTGTGGAATTTCGACCTGGGACCGTCACCAAAACATTTTTCATCAAATTCTGAAATTTCGCTGACGTCCCCCCCCCCTCTGGACAGCTTGCTTCGATTTTGGCTTCCAGTGGACGGATTTTGTCGTGCGATAGCTCGTTTGAAAGCTAAGAGTGAGACAAATTCAGTGAAAGAATCGGCTTGTTCCTATCTGTCTTCGTTTAGGTGTGAGACGCCATTTAAGATTTTGGGACATTGGCGAAAAACGACAGAGTTAGAATTTGGGACGTTTTGGGCTCTAGCTTCAAAACGAAGCATCGGATGGGAAAACGGATTTCAGATTTGGAATCAGCGTGAAATTCTTTATCTGTATGGTGAGTTTCAAGTCAATCGGAGAGTTTCAAGTCAATCGGCGAGAAAAATGTTCAACATTTTTTCGGAAAAACGACAGAGTTAGAATTTTTGCGATGGCTGCCTACTGTAGAGCCAAAACGAAGCATCGGATGGGAAAACGGAGACCAGATTCGGATTCAGCGTCAAATTCTACATGGAAATGGTGTATTTCCAGCTCAATCGGAGCACTAGAACCGGAGATAGACGGGTTTTTTAGTGTTTGGATGATGGGTGTTACGTCATCAGCTGATCGCCACACACTATATAAGCTGGGAACCGAGAGAGACTTGTCATTAATACGAGAGATAGTCAACGGTAAGTCGTCTCTCTGAGCTCCGATGATAGCTTCGGACATTCCAAATCCCGAGTTTCTGTAAGAAACCGACTTAGAAAATTTCATTGCTGATATCAGCTAAGGCGTTAGACTTAGAGGTTAGCCAGGAGATGGCCTTCGTCTCCAGGCCATAAAAGACTCCAAAACTTTAAAGGCTTGTAACTTTGCTTCTACAAGTCCGTTTGACTTGATTCAAAAAAGGTTCGGTCGCTATTGACCTGCCCTAAGTGATAAACTACTTATAAAATTTCATAAGTAGTGCTAAAAAATTGAAAAATTTAAATTCGCTATTTTTTGGCAATTTTCGGGATTTTCAAACCTTCTGAATTCAACTAAGACATTTATAAAGTTGTGGGAGGCAAGCTTCGGCTTGGAATTTGCAACCTTTGTAAACAATCCACTGATTTTCATGTCAAAATCGGGGTCCGGATACCAACACAGTGATATGACGCACGCTCTGTCCGCGGGAGGTTGGATTTGTGGGCCGAGGCCTTGGAGTTGGGATAAGATCCCCTCTGAGTAATGCCTGTAACGGATTCAAAGGTTCGACACTTTCCACCAATCTCACAATTTAGCTGTATGATTATAAGAATGACTGCCAATGTCGCCTGTTAGTAATTCTATTTCATCCTTCCTTTACAGATACATAAGTTACAAAATGGGAGGCAACTCAAAATTTTTATTTAAAAAGTGCTCTTGCGGAGAAATAAAGAGGGGTGGCGAATTCAAACGTCACATTAATAAGTACAAGAATACGCCTCACTTCCACGAGGAAAGAGCCGTTATTTCCGGCTGTACACATTGCCTGAAATTTTTGAAAGGCAAAGAGCATGAGGAATTTTACATCGCCCACGCCGACTGTCCGCTCAAAAAGGCAAACAATTACATAACATCAGACATCGGCAAAGTGATCGCACCCTTCTTCAACGAAGAAACAGTCGATCTTGACGCAGCACTACAAGAGGCTATTGCAACAATTTTGGAGCCTGCTGCTTCGGCCACTACCTCATCAACAGCAGAAGAGAAGGCCCCACTAAGCGATTTGGACAGCTCAGATGACTCCGATTCTGAGGAGGTCGTCATTACTAAAGACACGGAAGAGATAGGAAAACCAACAAATCAGTCTTCCCCGAAAAAGAAAGTAATCGCACCTTCCCCAGTAAAGAAGGGGATTAAGCAGCAGACGAACAGCTGGAATAAGGATACCCAGATCGCAAAAGTGAGCCAGGAATATGCACTCACAAAATTAAAAGATGAGCTCACTCGTTACAAAAATGAATGTTCGGCCCTTAGGGATGACAATTTCCACCTGAAGGGTCAGGTAGCCGAGATTCGGGCCCTCAAGACACAAGTGATCAATTTAGAATCTTTCCGCGAAAGGGCGCTTGCCAGCGAAAAAACGCGTTACTGAGCAGGCGACTTACATAAAATCATTAAAAGCTCAAGAAGAGGTATCAAATTTAAAAATTGAGCAATTAAAGACTAGCCTGACTGAGAGTCAGAAGAAAGAAGAGAGACGAACAACGCTCCACATTCCCATCATCAAGAGCAGAATCGTCGACAGCATCATCCTTGAGAGTGAGGACTTGGATTCCACATTCGAGTGCTACGAGGGAGCAATGGCGGAGATGCGCTGTCTCCATGTCTCTATAAAGCATGATGGCGAAATAAAGGAGCTGCGCCACCGGAAGCGGAAACTGCCGGCCAAATACTTACCTCAACCATCACCATCGAAGGGGTCGCGAACCGGCTAAATTTCTCTTATGGTAAGTTAATATCATCTCTATCACTTGAATATATTTCATCTATTTTTCCTTCTATTTTCAGATACGACGAGAACGAACCATCGGCTCTCTTAAGGGCCACCATGGGGCAAGACATGATAGAACCTCCACGCGGTTTGCCCTGGGCAGTCTTCGGACTGGCGAATACTATCATTAAGTTGAATCTGCTATCAGTCAACTTGAACGTTGCAAATGAAGTTCGGTGTAATACTTCCTTTCGACGGGCGTTCCTGTAAAGGGCGGCGGTGAAACCCGTAGCTATGTATACCGCAAGGGACATTCGGCAATGGTCAATCTTGTTAAACCTCTCTGCGTCATGTTTGCAAGTGATTGCCTCTGTCTCAACGTAGTATGCATTCGCGCCAGGGCGACATTTAGCCAACTGTCGAAGGTTACCTAAAACTTTCCATTGCATACGTTATGAGAACCATGAGTTCTACCTGTCTCTATCACTGAGACGAATTGATGAATGGAATGAAATGGGAGGACACTCACGCGCCACACGCAACATAACACACTTCTCTCTTCCGTAGTCTAACAAGCTCTTTACACATGGATCGCAGTCGATTGCTATCCCTGTATCAGAAGTGTAAGCTATCTTAATTTTATTTGACACTATTTCATCTACCATTATCACCCATATGAAATGTTATAAGATTTGCAAGTTAGACTAAGCGTGCTACTATTTCCCAATGAAAAAGTATACATGGTTAAATTATTCACTAAAGCCCCATTCAAGTAAGTCAGTATGAAAGCAAAGATAATACGAAATAAACATTTATTATGGCATGTATTTTAAAAGGTCTTCATCGTCAATATCGTCCCAGAGTCTGACTTCACATAGATCACAAAAACAGTTGAGCTGCTTTAAACGTTCTTCTGCAGCGTCCCTCACGTTGTCAATGTACGCCCACTCCGCCACGGTTCGCGGTTGGGAGTTAGGGGTGTACCACTCCCATATTTGATGCAACTGCGACTTGCTGGTCATCTCCATCACATCGTCAGTATCGTACTGGAGATACTTCCACCTCACGCCTGTTAAGTCGGGACACTCCTTCTCACATACACTCTCCTCTTCCTCGTCCGCTGGTAATGATAACTTTCGTATATTGTCCAGTCGGTACACCTTCTCCACCTTCGCCTTTCTTGGTGCATTTGGTGTAACGAGCACCTTTGCTGATGTGCATGGAGAGGAGAACTCCAATGCGGTATTTGGTGTTGTTGGAGGGCTTGTCATGTTGACTGTGAATAATGACTTTGAAATGTTTTCTAATTCTTAAGTATACACAAGCAGCCAATCAGAATGAACATCCAATGAATGAAGAGAATGAAAGTATATAAGCAAAGTGATATCCGTATCATTTCACTCTGTCTTTGAGACGCATAATTGAACTGTTCTCTGACGAATTCTGTATTTGAGGCGTACAAGTGAACTGCTCTTTAGTGAATTTCAAATTTGAGTAAAGTCTCTATCTTGTTGAAGTATCAAGCTTAAACATAATTTCGTTCAAATGGTAAGTTGAAAATTTCCTCTCTCATCTCCCTCAAACGTGTAGCTAATAGCATCTTCCTCAATTTCAGGCATCAACTTCATCACCAACGCCCTCCCTTCTCGAGGAAAGTTTAGAGTTGTTGAGTCAAGGTAGGTTGTAACAATACACTGAGACTTGAACAGAGATGAAAGAATGATTTCTCTTTCAGGTGATACCAGTTCCATCTCGTGCGAGTCCATCTCAACATTGTCGCGACATGGCAACGAGTGGGAATGTGCTGACTGTGGGCACATCTTCACGAGGAAATGGGATCTCACCCGACACATCAAGCGAGGTGTTTGTCGACCTAAGCCGGCATCAATCTCCGAAGGTAGGGATGATTCTGTTAACGATGTCTCCTTTTCTTGCGACTTGTGCATTCAGTCTTTCGAGACACGTTTTGAACTATCTTCGCACAGACTTCAACATACACACACGAACGATACCTACACCAACGGTACCTCCTCTATCCGACTTACTGAGGTGTCCATAAATAATTTAGTGAGGAACTACCAGATGGACTCCTCAGAAACCATTGCTAACTTTGAGGAATGGTTTCATCAAAATTCATCATTGATAGAAGCGCTCTTCAACAATTTAGACAATTTTAGGATGAAGGCGCTCATCTATCTTAAAATAAAATATGTAAAAATCGACCACCATACTGGACAAATAATAGAGAGGTTAGAGTTTCACATACCCTCCTCTCCTGCAACCGAGGTTGTAGACTATGAGTCTTGGATAAATTTTCACATCCAAGGATTAAAATTAAATATTGATAAGTTTAACGAGCGCGATAGCGGTCTCATTTTTGACGGCATTGAGTCCGCCTTATTTAAAATCAGTTTATTAGGAAATCATAGTGGTCGAGGCTCCTTTAAACTTCCAAAAAATTTAAAAAACAAAACAGCAGTCATCAATGTCGATTGCGAATCGCAATGTTTTAAATATGCTGTCCTCTCCATTCTCCACTATAATGACATCAATGCGAATCGAAATCGTACATATAGCTATAGGCAGTGGGAGAATGAATTAAACTTCGATGACTGTAATAGTGACGATATGAAAATTAAAGATATAGAAAAATTTGAAAAATTGAACAACATTAAAATAGTTCTCCATGTTTGGGAAAAGGGATTGAAGGGTGTGCGCTACAACTCGCGTTCGAGTTGTTATGACCATGTTGTCAACCTTTTATTAGTAAGACAGGATGATAGTGAGGAATGGCACTACTGCGGCATTCCCAAAATTTCTCGCTTATACCACCACTTAGAAAACTCGAGTAGAGAGTTATATTACTGCGACAGATGCATTCGGAACTTTAGGAGTAAAAACAAATTTGAAACTCATTATGAGTGGTGTAAGCGAGGTAAACTGCAAATGGAACGCATGCCCAAAGATAAGGAGTTTTCATATAGAGAGAATGGCGATGAACTAAGTCCTCTTCGTGTCATCTATGCTGACATCGAATGCTATATCGATGATAACATCCATCGACCAGCAGCCATTTCCTGCTATGAAGTATGGCATGATCACTTTAGGAGTAGGCAAAATAAAATGCGCGTCTGGCAAGGTGAGGATTGTATTTACCAATTCCTACAATTCCTCGAACAGGCTGTAAAATTTCAGCAAAAGTATGATGGTGAACTCTATCGCAGATCATTGCATATGACAGCAGATGATCAAGCAAAATTTGATAGTTGCAACGTTTGCCCCAAATGTAGGAAAACATTTGACGATGATAAGATTAAGAAAGTGCGCGACCATGATCACATCACTGGTAAATTTAGAAACGCACTCTGTTCAAAATGTAATTTTTCGCTGAGGATGAAGCGGCGTACATTACCCGTCATTTTCCATAATTTCAAGGGCTACGACAGCCATATGATAATAAAAGGAGGTTTAGGTCAAATGAAAGAGTGGAAGCTTGATGTAATAGCGCAAACGAGAGAGAAGTTTATGGCCATGACAGCAAAAGTGCCTGTCGATAAAACTAAAGAAAATAAGACGGTCTATTTTGATATAAAATTTTTAGATTCCTACCAATTTATGACTGCATCACTGGCCTCTCTCGTGCAAAATCTAAAGTCTCTTCCACTAACACAAAATCTTAAGAAACAATACCCAAATCTAACCGATGAAGTCATCACACGGAAAGGAGTCTTTCCATATGCATATTTTGATGCAATTAGTAAACTCGGCGAGACTTCTCTTCCGCCCATAGATAAATTTAAAAATGATTTGACCGGTGCAGAATGTAAGACCGAAGATTATGATCATGCACAAGATGCATGGATAAAATTTGACTGCCATACATTTGGTGAATATATGATTGCCTACCTTAAGTTAGATGTATTTTTGCTGGCTGATGTATTTCAGGAGTTTCGACGAGTGGCATTAGAAGAAGATAAGTTAGATCCCGTCCACTTTGTCAGTCTGCCAGCCATGTCATTTAAGTCTGCTTTTAAAATGACTGGTGAGACCATTCATCTCTTACAAGATCCAGAGATGTATAATTTATTTGAGCGAGGAATTCGCGGTGGTCTCACATTTGTAAATAAACATAGGTTAAAATCAAAAATAGTAGGCAATGACCAGACTCATCTGAAGTATTATGACCAAAATAATTTGTATGGTAGTTCATTATCCAAACCGCTACCTCACTCTGAGTTTAGCTGGTTAGATGATAGTGAAATTCAACATTTCTCCAACCCTTCCAACATACTAGCAATTCCAGATGAAGGTGATTGGGGATATTATTTTGAGATAGATCTAATCTATCCAAATAATATTAAACATAAAACCGTGGATTTTCCACTCGCACCCGAATCAGGTGAAGTGACCAAAGATATGTTTTCCGACTTTATGAAACAATTTCATAAAGATTTAGAATCATGCGGTCAACCCGACTATAAGCCTTGCCGCAAACTTTTACTCACCCAGTATGATAAAGAAAACTATCTAGTCCACTTTAGCATCTTAAAATTTTATTTAGAAATGGGTATGATTTTAAAAAGAGTTCACCGCATTATTAAATTTAGACAGAAAGCCTTCCTCAAACCATATATTGATAGCAACAGCCAGAAACGTGCACTAGCCCAAAATAATTTTGAAAAAGATTTTTATAAATATAAGAACAACAGTCTATTTGGTAAGACGATGGAGGATGTTAGAAAGCGCGTAAACTACAAACTAGTTAATGATGATCAAAAGTATCACAAATTGGTCTCATCACCTCTATTCATCGATAGAGACATTATCGATGAGGACCTTATAGGTGTTAAAATGATAAAATCTGAAGTTGAGTTGTGCAAACCCATCTATATTGGTCAAGCTGTACTAGATTACTCAAAGCTTGAAATGTACCAACTCTTTTATAAAATACTAAAACCATGTCCTCTCGTAAAAGAGGTTCGTTTGTTGGGTGGTGATACAGATAGTTTCTTCTTAGGTATTACCACTCAAAAAGATTTAAATTTCAATGAAGTAGGAAAATCTTTAGAAAGATATTTTGATACATCAAATTATCCTGCTGATCATCCACTCTACTCCATCAAAAATAAGGCAAAACTTGGCTGCTTTAAGGATGAGACAGCAGGGAAGGAAATAGATGAAATGATTCTCCTCCGTCCAAAAATGTACAGTATGAAATTAAAGGATAGCGACGATAGCATTAAGCGCGCTAAAGGCATATCAAAATCCATTGTGCAAAATATGAAACATAAGAATTTCAGGAAAGCCTATAGAAATAAAAATATAACGTTTGTCAATATGACAATCTTAAAATCTAAGTCGCATGAGATCAAAACTCATACTTTTAGGAAACGGGCGCTTTCAGCATGGGAGGATAAGAGGTGCTGGCTAGAACACAACATATCTCTTCCACATGGACATCCTGACACAAACATACCACCACCCAAAAGAATTAAACTCACACTACCACATTCAGGAGACGTCTTAGCATAATCATCCTTAACTTAGTATTTTGATGTTGACTTCTGTAGATAAACATTGTTGTTTTATGTATCGCATGAGATTGTTTTTTCCTTGTGAATATGTGTCCACATCTGTACATTCCCCATGTGATGACTTTTCCACTGAAAGACATTTTTCCTATCCCTGTATATTTCCACCCTTCACGAAGTAAAAAGACTTTTTGTATATAACAATGTTTATTGAAGTGCGCTCATGTATATATTTTCAGTGGTTGTTGTATAAAGTCTATTGCTTCACATTCATGTACATATTTCAATAAATGTTGTATAAAGACTTCACTTTGTTTTCCGAAACACTAACGTTATGAGGGATTTAGTATCTTTCACATGGATGCACTCTTGTAAACCATTGGTAATTTTGATAGCAATAGAGGGTATAGTTTGTTTGACGACGGGATGATAGAAAATAGATTCAAACATCTTCTCGACTATTCCATATGAAGCGTCTTTATCATGAATGAAATCACGTAAAATGTATTCTTTTTTCTCACCAACAGAAATAGGTAGAATCAAATCACTTTGAATGTAAAGGTGCTGTTCATGTTTATCAAGTGTCATTGGTGTTTCTATACCAATCGTATGCGCAGCAGCAAACACAGTTTGTAGCATTGAAAAACCAAAGAGTTTTTTCAAATTTTTACTCAATTGACATTGAATGTCATCACCCAGTTTCAGAACAACGCGTTGATTTTCAATTGAAAACGAAATGTGGTGTGTCTTTACATCATATTTACTTTTCATCACATGCTTCAACTTCTGTTGTATATAAGGATTTACTACATGAATGAAGCTTTCAACTGTATGATATAGACGCGGCATTATATTGATAGCAACTTTAGATTCTTCATAAGACTGGTAAATTTTCTTGATGCGATCGCCATAGATGTCCACCCACCATTCATCATTAACTGAATCAGCTTTAGTGTGATATTCATGAGAAGCATACACCACACCGCTTCCAATAATAGGTGTATAATGTCTTACAAAATGACGCAAGGTTGGAGAGAAATAAACTGTAAGTTTGTCATTATATTTCTGAATAACCAACTTATTTTTGTCCGCCATAATTTTCTCTCCATACTTCTTACCCACAGTCTCATTCCATCGTTTTACTAACTCAATAAGTGATAAAGGTTGAACACCACGCTTTTTCAAAATGATGCGTTCTTCGCATTCTACAACATCTTCATCAAATATTTTAAATCTATAATGAAATTTGTTGATTCGATTTGAATAAACTTTTCTAACATTTGCAGTAGCAATTGACGTTAGATGTAGTCCATGACCAAAACCAAGATGTGGATAGAATTCACTATCCAACCTCAGCGTAAGACCTTTAGTAAAAGAATGAAAGCGGAGGAACTGTCTCCCACTCCAATGATAGATAGTAAACTCATAAGCTTTCTGATTTTTATTCTTCATGATGGAAGTATTACCACTGTTGAATGCCTTAATAATTTTCTCATTCCCAAATGGCTCATAAGAATCTGATTTTATCTGAATCCATTCATAGTTCCACTTTCCATCTGATGTTAAATTGTATGGGAACTGAAATGCATTATTCATCGTTATTCCATCATGGGTGCGAGGAGTCAATATCATTTCTTCCAAATCATTCACATTCTGAATATTGCTATCATAGCAAATACTAGAAACGCCAACCTCCCATTCACCTTCTAAATGCAGTGGGCGATTTAATTCTACTCGATAGTCTGATGGTTTATTTTTGGGAAATTTATTCATAGAAGCATTACTGGGCAAGTAGATTAGAAACGAGTCCTTATTTTCACTTTCCATATTATTCACATTGGAAAAATATATTAGCATACGTTTGCATTAACTCTTCATTCGGAAATGGAGTGTGATACTTGTCACAGCATCTTTATGAAAAGGAATCAACGCACCAGCATCGTCATAAATGGCAATATCAATTTGTGGGATGTAGTTTGATTTCAGCTTTGTATAATGCACTTTCTTGAAAGTATGCTCAGATAAAATACTGCAGCTCTTTGGCTGGTATGGTATCATTGCTAGCAATGGAGCTTCAACATCTCCCACACGTACATCTTCACCAATATTGGAATATATCTGAAAATAGTTAATACGACGCGATAGCGACATGTCTGCGCTAGCTTTGGTTACAGTACCACTTTTAAAGATATTTTGGTCAAAACCCAAAATGTCCATTAGAGTTTTATCCATAATTAGTTCAATACCTTTTCCACTTATAGTGAGAGACAAAGTACCTTCTTTTTCAGAAAATGAAATATGTTGCTCATTAATCACTTCATTTAAATAATCTACAACCAATTTAACCGAAGTAATAATGCGAGGCATCAACACTCTTGTTTCATGTAAGAAACCACCAAAAGGCTCTACACACTTTCTGTATAAAGATACGGCCCATTCTGTATCAAATTGATTTGACCTTTCACATGGTAAATGTTGCATATCAGATTTTCCATGAACAGCTGCAGAACGATGTCGTAAGAACTGATGAAAATCTTTTGAACAAACTAATACTAGATCATCATCATTTAATTTGCTTATTGCAATATGATTAGATGATTTGATATAAGTCAATGTTGCCACTTGTTTACCATCAACTCGAAGGAGATAATTAAATTTCTTCAATAATGTTTCAGGAGTCATGTTTGTCTTTCTTGGTTTAATCACAATCTTCTTCACCAACGTCTTCTCATTTCTTGGAATAAGATCTACATAATAAGCTTCCTCTCGATATATTAACTGTTTATGACCACTTATGTGGTAATTAACGTTAAAATTATCATAGCTTGTTAAGGCGCTAGCGAGGTAGCCTAAATCATTTCTTAAACTTGGACTTAAACCAACAATCCAATCTTTCTCAACTACATGATGTACATAATTATAATCATCATTGTGCGGAGTAAATTGGACAATATGTTTACACGCTTTATTCAAGAAATCATATATAAACTTTTTACATGATAAGAGATCTTTCTTTGGCCACTGTGGAATGTATACTCGGCACCCCTTTTCACATTGATAAGCAGCTGTACGCCTCATATTAATAGTCATCACCTCATGATCAAAAGTATAGACACAGTTGCTATAAACAAGTTGAGTGACACCCACTTCCCAATTTCCATTTAGCTGTTGTGCATGATCAATGGGAGTAGAAAAGAGTGCGGCTCGATTGCTAGTAAATCTCTTTGTAGCCGCATTGCTAAGCAAAATATGATAAAACGACATTTTTATATTGCTAATCTGCAACTTTGCATAACATCATGAAGACTTGGATTTTGGACTCTCTACAATATATCAGAGTTGATCGTGATGGAAACGTACATTTCAAAAATTCTCATGGTCATACATCAAGAGGAATTACATTAACATGGCGACAATTTGTCAACCTCAATGATATCATGAGGGATTTGGAATATTTTGAAACATTAAGATTCATCTCCTTGGGTGATCAAGTTTGGCTTCAACATTACAGAAATGAAATTCAAATCTACCATTCTCATTCCGCAAACTGTTTCTCATTTCGCAAATACAATTGGGAGAAGTATAGAAGATACATACATCGCTCCATCATGACATTTATTCGTCGTGAGTTCATCGCCCTACTATGCAAATCTTAATCAGACATGACTACCACACATCATGAGTTGGAAATTGGATTCCCTACAACGTATTGAAACGGATCATGATCGAAACGTCTATTTCAAAGATTCAACTGGAAATGTGAGAAGAGAGTTTGCTTTATCTTATCGTCATTTTCAATCTCTACATCATATCATGAAGGACTTGAAATACTTCTATATGAAAAGACATTCACGTATTGGAAATCGCATCTGGCTGCGCGTCAACAATCGGCGAATTCAACTCTATCATTCCCAACTGCATACTAACTTCACATTTCATCAAGGTAGTTGGGAAAAGTATAAAAGGAAGGTACATCGCTCAATTTACTCATTCTTTCATCATGAAGCGCCATCGCTACACCATCGTCAACATTCTCCGTCGCTTCAGACTCTACACCAAAATCGATCTCACAACATTACACCAACAGCTTCCAAACAGCAAGTATTACCCGGGCCGTCCTCAAATGTTAGTGGTGAAGATGAACAATTCACGGAATCTTCAACTCTTCCCAAATGGGACTGTACAGATTCTCGGCGCCCTTTCTCATTCATCGGCGCAGTCAATGCGCTTAGAGCTACAAAGACTACTACGTCGGATATGGAAGAGGGAGAGGTGTGTGATGTCGAATCTGACTGTGGACAATATGGTGATCTCTACTCAATTGAGTGACAGTCTATCATTTTTGAAGATTCGTACCAGCAGTTACAGTTTGTGTTATGAACCCGAACTTTTTCCTGCAGCTCTCATTAGTTGTTGGTTACCTGTGCATGTGGCAATCTTTCATAATAGTAAAGTGATCATTACTGGACTAAAATCTCATGAACAAGCAAATATGATCCTAGACTATCTCATTGAGTATGTACGTACCCAGCGGATTGTAAAATAAAAAACAATTTTTCCAACATGATGTTTTTATTTCAAATCATGATAGAACTTACAAATCATTTTTTCATTAGAGGATGGATTACATGAAAAGTTTTGAATAACAGATGCAAATCGAGATACATGTAAACGTTTTAAGATGAAGTACAGTACAAAAGCACCACACGTTGATGAAAGTGGATGTTGTAGTATGCGTTCATTTCGCTGATATTGACGCGTATGTTTTCTCAACCACTGCTGTGTCGGTATATTTGGAGGTTGAGCAAGAGAGTCAAATAGTTCACCACGTCGGTCTTCTCCAATAAAGATCGCTTTCCAATGCTCACCGCCTAAATTCTGTGAATGAGTGTTTAGCACAATAAAGATGGGATAGTGATTTACTGCAGGTGGTAAGGTATCGAGTGAATAGACATTATCGAAAGCTTTCAACGTCGCTTCGTCTGCATTACGCTGCACTTTAGTCTTAATATCGTCAGCAGTCAACCAACTCATTAACGATTATACTGAAGAATCACGTCACGATACTTTGTAATTTCAATATTTGAATCGAAGACTGCATAAATTAATACATTGATCGTCTCAGGTAGTGTTCTTTTGAACGTCAAATCCAAACGAATATTATGAGGCACGTTCGCTTGACGATAGGGTGCACTAATATCGCTGTCAGCAGTCAAATCAAATGCATAAATAGTATATCCACTCTTAAACTCTTTCATAGTCAGTCCGTTGGTATCATCCGTATTGTAAAAGCCAAAAACATCCATAAAATCAACATAACTGCGCATAAATTGATCCGAAGCAAAATCTGGTTTGTAGGGTGGACCAGGATGGCTCACACCATTAACACGTAAAGCAATTTCACTTAACTGATTGTGTTTAAAATTGAAAGGATTCTTCTTTATATTACCATTAAATGCATCATTTTCAACCATTGCCACCATGAGGAGCTTCGGCGCTTCCGATGGAAAGAGGCCATCTTTCATGAAACTCTTTTGATCTTTCGGAATTGTAAAGGTGAGAAGCTTTGTATGCTGAACGGGGTAAATGGCATTTTGGCGGTTAAGACCTTCAGCATGCCCTCTAATGACACTTGGATTCGGTACTACTCGACGAATGTAAAGTGCAATATCTTCCACATGAATTCTAAAATTGTCAACTTTAGCAAATGCATTCAGCGCAAATTCAGGCTTATTCAATGTCAGCTTGAGTCGCATGCTGGTATTACACAGTAAAAACTTTGACTGTCTAAAGAAGTCTAAATTCAGCGGACCATATAGCTGACATACTCTACTATCTTTAATCATAGCAGATCGCTTTACAAAGCCACTGTTTGTTTCAACATCAAATTTTCCTGCTTCATCTCTGTACCATCCCATGGCTTCCATATGACTTTTTTGTGCTGCTGGATGAAACTGTGATACATGATTGAAATATGATTTATAGGGATAATCGCTTTGACCACCTTCCACCTGCTGCTCTCCAATCGTTAGAGAAACATCACGAAGTAATGTAGTCAATGGTAAATTGTTCAGTCCAACTTTATGTGCATCGTCAATAGCAGTTCCATCTGCTTGCTGAATTCTAAACCTCAAATCAAGCATCGCATAACTCAAATCTATGTAGTCATCACTACCACCAGGAATAACAAATTCAATGGGGCCAGCATTCTCAGCTGTTCGAGGATGATAATCTACAATACTTGAACTAAGAATATCTGTCTGTATGGCTTGTTGATCGAACAAACAAAAACCGGAAGTTTTACACTCCATGATTAGAAGTTATAGCAGCGTCGTCGTTTAGCGCCTGATGAATGATTAGAGCCTCTGCGACGTTTGCGTGAATGCCTTTTGACTGAAGATCGCACCTTACCAGCTCCGCGATGTTTCCTCCTTCCTTTATTCATTCGTTTAGGTGATTTCTTTCCTTGAGTAACACCAGCAATGGTCTGCTTCAATGTTTTTAAACCGCGTTCCTTCCCACGATTCAACAAACTGCTCTTAAAACTTCTACCTCTGGAAAGATCACTAGCAACATCACCAGCAAAGCCAACGGCATTACTTAAAACATTTCGTTTTAAAGATCTACCGACATTGGATATGAGAGGTGCTACAACAGATTTCAGTGCACCAAGTATGCTTCCTCCACGTTGGCGGCGAGCACCGATGTAAATTTGTCCTCCGCCACTTACATAGGAGGGTCGTGAATAAAATGAGGCAGTTGGATTCATAGCTCAAACCCTAAACATTGTTAGTTACAACTTTGCATGAATCACTGTCGATCACTTAGATGAAAGATGTCGGCACGACGCATCCAAGAGTTCATACTTGAAGGATAACCAGTCCATTTAACAAGACACCATTCTTCACCTTGCCGTTTTTTACATCGAATGATTTTCTCTACCAAATATGTTTCACTTTCAGTGACTACCTCAATCTCATCGCGGTAAAAGCTACCCTCAATTTCTTCATTATCGTAATCTTTCAACTTGTAGGTGGTCGGAGAGTCTTTTTGATTAATCCTTGATACTGTAAATACCTCCTCTGTCCAATTCGGAAGGTACCCTTTAGCAAAAACACTTTTCACTTTTGAGATACGAACTTTATCGCCAATTTTCACATCACTTTTCACATGAGTGCGTTTACGTTGAAATGATTCGCGCACTTTATCTACATTGTCAGCATTTACATCTACTGGTCTGAGTCCAATAGAACGATGGATAGAGTGATTGTAGGCATGGAGTGTATCTTGTAGAACCTTTGTCCAATTTTGTGTCAAGTTGGCAGTAAAATGTCGCCACAAGCGATTTTTTAATGTGCGATTAAAACGTTCAACGAGTGCAGCTTTATAAGCGCTCTTTACACTAAACAACTCAATGTCATGCCTCTCAAATAATCTTGTCACATGCTGATTTTCAAACTCTTTTCCTTGATCACTCTGAATTCTTTTTGGAATGCGACCTTCTCGAAAAATTGTTTGGAATGCTTTTGCTACTCCTTTCCCTTCTTTAGTTTTTAAAGGTTGAGCCCACGCATAACGCGAGAAAATATCAATGACGGTTAAAATAAAATTATTGCCCGAGTTATGTTTTGAAATGGAGGCAACATCGCACAAATCTGCTTGCCACTGTTCATCGATGTCATGAACAATATAATGGCGGGTGCGGTACTTCTTTTTCGCTTGTTTGTGGAGTGTATAGGTAGCCTGACCCTTTAACCATCGTTTCACTTGTGATTGTGGAAGACCACTCGCTTTTGATAATTTCTTGATAGATGCAAATCCTGCCGGATGTTTTACATCATAATAGATTGACTTCAAACGTTCAGTCGATGACGGCTGACTCTTTTTCCTCCTTCTCATCTTTTTGTTTTCTTGCCTTTCTACATTTACAACAACTGCAGCATTTAGCTTTAGCGGTTTTGCGATCGTGTTCACATTGCTTAGGGGTTTCATTATGAGAGCTGGCGCAGCAAGTGCAAGTGACAACGACATTCACCTCTGGCGGCTCATTACATGGCAAGCAACACATCTGCTTCATATTAATAGTCTGAGAACATGTATTTCCTAGGAGGAGCTGTTTTACGTTTTCCTTTTACCAGTTTTAGTGATGATGTAGATCTACGCCGAGTTCTTCCTCTTGTTTGCTTAGTGAGTGTGGGAGGGGATGTAGCAGGTGACGTCTTAAACCAATTTGTTGGCATTTTCATCGCCTGAAGCATTGGAGTAGTAGCCACTGTTGAATCAAGTTCTTTCAATGTCTCATTATTTAAAGCAAATTTTGGCACATTATGCTTTTTCAATAGTTTAAGAAAGTATGACCAACCAGGTGGAACATAGCCCTGACGGCGCTTTCTACGTGTCGCATACTGAATCAAGTCTTCATAACGTGAAGCATCAATCACTTTATTTTCATCTGTAATGATTTCTCCTCTATCATTTACATTGAGATGGGGTTCAATACTGTTGAAAAGAGATATGGCATGTGCGCGAGATGCTAAAGGTGTAGCAGTCGATACAGAGTCACGCATCTTATTCTTCAAGTTTTTCAATTGCTCAACAGTTTCCGATTGTAATAATACAGCACGATGTGGATCTTTGATGTGAACATTTTGCTGATAATCTATTTCTTTCCTATACATTTGATTTGCAAGAGGTTGCTTTACTTGCTGCATGGCAGTCAATTGTACATATTCATCCTGAGGAATAACAATCATGCGAGAATAAGAACTCATAGTTTGTAGATAATCATGGGAGTTTTCAAAATATCACTTCGAAATCTAAATTCTTCCGGACACTCTTGCGTAAAGTCAATGAATAAGTAACCGTATGGTTTTTCAGTAGCTGCTTGAAAAATTTCAATTAAGGCTTTTGATCCTCTGGGTGCAACTTGTCGCGCTAAAATTTCAAATTGACTTTTATCTCGCGGATTCTTGAAAATAGCATAATAGTGTGTATTCAGGTTTCGTGTACGAGCTTCTTTTCCATCAGGAAACAAATTTTGTGTAATATAGATGATAAAACACCTTTTATGGTGTGCTGCGCGAGTGAACATATCTGTAACATCTTTTGAATTCTTACTTTCTTTTAATAAATCATCCAATACAACAACATCATTAGACTGAAGTTTATCCACTGGAATAATTCCTTCATGTCGAATAAAGTTGCGACTTTGCAATTCCTGAAACAGCGACGGTTGATAAATACCATAACACCAAATCACTCGATTGATAGGTTCCTTAAACAACTCCCTTCTTTTATCCAATAAATTCAGCGTGAAAACAGTTTTACCTGCATGAGATGGACCTGATACAGTCAGAACTTTATCGCATTGAAGTCTGAAATCCATTTTATTACTTTGAAACTCAACATTTGCATAATTAACGCTTAGAGCCAAAGATATTTCCCAATAGGTTGCCCACGGCAGGAGCTATCATTGGAAGTATTGCTGAAAGGAAACCGCCCTTTTGTGTTAGAGTTTTCCTCTTTCTTTGAAGGGCGACTTTAGGATTGGAGATGAAACGCAATTTTGTAGCATATCGCTTAAGTAACTTTCGTTGTTTTGGTGCTAATTTCTTCGTCCTCAACTTTCTCACATGAGAAATAATTTCACAAATGAATTTATCGTTAGCATGTCGTATAGCATTGTATCGCTGATTTGCTTTCATTCGTCGGAGAGCTTGAATGGCTGAAGAAAACTTTTGACTTTTACGTTTCGTCATTTTACGTTTCGCCATTTTCCGTGTTAGTCTTTGCTAAAACCTATCTTTACCACATTTGCATAGGCACTAACTATTGCGACATAAGTGACACTCGAAATGAGCAATGTCACAGTGGTTACATTGGCAAAGTTGAATGCAATTACGTATGAAACAGCGTTGACAAAAAGCATGCTTACATCTCTTGAAGATGCGCTTTTCATTTCCATCCTTTCGTTTACATACATCGCAACACATAGTTTCACCGTTACTGATGTCTATAGCAAGTCTTTTTGAAGATATGAATTTGCTAGCCTTTTCTAAATAATAGACGCATGTACAGAAGGAATATACTTCGAGAGTGAGCAGACATAGCTCGAAAACCAGTTGTGCTACAATCAAGTACCACTGCATTTTCAATTTTTCTTTATGGAAAGTTGAATGTGAATATCTGAAATCGCTTCAATCACTAGACTGCTACCATGATGGTTAAATGCGTTAAGACGTTCAGCAATTTTTATCATATGTCTTTTAAAAAATTCTTCGGGGTGATCTACCACTTCCATTGAATAAGAAGCAAAATGGAAAGAGCGACTTTCCACCTCTTCCTTTCCAAAATGACTAAACTTAATTTTCGCAACTAATCGCGCCATGACAATGCTATCAGAGAATGTATTCATTAACTCTAGAAATAGAGTGCTAGCATCATCGACCACTGCTTCGATGTCGGTCTCATCTTTATGAAAATTTATCACATAATCTTGAACAGCTCCTTTTAAACTTTGCCTATGAAAACGTAATGTTCCGCAGTCGTTTGAGAAAGACATGATCGCCCTTTAACTAACCCATCCATTGCATGAAAACAACAACTCTTCTCATAGTAACATTTATTGAATAACGGTAACAAGCATGCATTATAAATCAATGGTTTGAAAGAGATAAAATAGATACAGCTGATAACTATCATACAGCGAGCAATGATAACCATACAGGACTTTGGCAGTGTTGAGGTAAGGAGGAAAGAAGCATTGGTTATGAACGTAGCTACTACAACGAACAGACAAAATAGGAACACACAAATCCTTAAAACGTTTCGTGACTTCATGATAATGTTGATTCACTCTACTATCCCAAGGCGGGAGCAAAATATCATCAATGATTAGATTGGGAAATACTTTCCTCTCCTTACCAGGATTATTACAAAAGATGCGTATAACATTGAAAGCAGCTAACCATCGTTTAAAGTCAATAAGAAGAGCACTCTCACAAGAAAAGCCATAGTCTTGCAAATATTTCAGATTAAGTCCATGAATGTGTTTTCTCGCCCATTGATCAACATTGGGATCACAGTTGGCATGTTGATGATAGACACTAACAATCTGATATGTCCAATTGTTCATAGCAATAGCACTGAGCTCCTGTACAGGTTCACCCTCACAATCCATAAAAATGATGATAGAAGCCTAAAACGGAAATTTACACATCTAAGGAAGCGTTCTATAACATATTACAAAATGAAGAATTACATCGATGCTTTTCACGACAAAATACACAAATGATATGATGGCAACGAAGAAGTAAAATGTATCTAATAAGACCACGTCTACGACACTCAAAGCACATAAGCGAATTGTCATAGGGTAGAGTTAGGAAAGGACTAGTAATTCTCCTTCTTTGATTTGCGTTTTGATGTAGCATTCTTCTCCGACTTGCGCTTCGTACCACTGCTGTTAAGGATTTGATCAATTATGTCGTCCACGTTGGGTGGTTTCGGAATATATAAAATGGATTCCATATGCATGGAGAGAGAGGCTATTTTATTATCCTTGTGTCGACCATAATATAGCCCATTCACTTTGAAAAGGATATCCCAAGTACCTTCTCCGAGCTCATCACATCTGATGGGTATTGAATGATCTCCATCCTTCTTATAGTAAGTACACCAATGTGATACCGGTAGGCAAATGTGATTACCATCCCAAATCTTTCTATAGGGAGTATCCTTGTCATCTCTCGCCTTCCACTCTTGAGCAAGAGGAGTAGGAATGTCCATATTTAATGTCACGTACTCCTCAATAATATCAAGTTGGTGGCGAATGTACGGACTCACGGGGATCAGTATGTAGTCCCCATACTGATTGTGCATTATCTTGACATCCGTGGAAGGGAGCATTCCCGTTTGGAGTACTACGCTATGATCATCATAACGCAAGGCTTGTTTAAATTTACGCTGTAGCGGTGTAGGATTATGTACCTTGGATGTTTCTTCCACTGGCCTCAGTTGTAGATGATCTGACCGTAGCGAACCTTGTAACGTTTGACCGCCATTTTGTCCTACTAGTGCAGCAGATGGAGTAGATGCCTGAAAATGAAAAAAGATTGTATTAAGTTTACGTTCAAGGGAGGAGAGGGAGGGAAGTAGCGACTTACCATTTTAGTTGGGTAATAGAACAGGGAACTAGAGAGAGAGAAAATGTGCGTCCGTCACTCGTGTGATTCAACGATGGAATGATTCTCACTGTGGAAGGCTCGCTATTTATAAAGAAATGCTTGATTCTCATTGGATGATGATCCTCATTGGACAATAACATCAAGCTGATTCCAAATCTGGTCTCTGTTTTCCAATCCGATGCTTCGTTTTGAAGCTAGAGCCCAAAACGTCCCAAATTCTAACTCTGTCGTTTTTCGCCAATGTCCCAAAATCTTAAATGGCGTCTCACACCTAAACGAAGACAGATAGGAACAAGCCGATTCTTTCACTGAACTTGTCTTACTCTTAGCTTTCAAACGAGCTATCGCACGACAAAATCCGTCCACTGGAAGCCAAAATCGAAGCAAGCTGTCCAGAGGGGGGGGGGGGACGTCAGTGAAATTTCAAATTTGATGAAAAATGTTTTGGTGACGGTCCCAGGTCGAAATTCCACACTTTGGAAAATTTTCAAATTTTTACCCATACAAAGTCACTCTGACACTTAGGATTTTTTCAGGTAAGCGAGCTCCGACCTAAAATCTTGTAACCGCTCTAACTTTTGAACGAAGACAGATAGGAACAAGCCGATTGTTTCACTGAATTTGTCTCACTCTTAGCTTTCAAACGAGCTATCGCACGACAAAATCCGTCCACTGGAAGCCAAAATCGAAGCAAGCTGTCCAGAGGGGGGGGGGGACGTCAGCGAAATTTCAGAATTTGATGAAAAATGTTTTGGTGACGGTCCCAGGTCGAAATTCCACACTTTGGAAAATTTTCAAATTTTTACCCATACAAAGTCACTCTGACACTTAGGATTTTTTCAGGTAAGCGAGCTCCGACCTAAAATCTTGTAACCGCTCTAACTTTTGAACGAAGACAGATAGGAACAAGCCGATTGTTTCACTGAATTTGTCTCACTCTTAGCTTTCAAACGAGCTATCGCACGACAAAATCCGTCCACTGGAAGCCAAAATCGAAGCGAGCTCTCCCGAGGGGGGGGGGGGGACGTCAGCCGAAAATTTTTTCTCTCCGATTTCGCTGGAAACATCCTTCCTAACCCAAAATTTCACGTAGATTCCGAATCTGGCCTCCGTTTTCTCATCCGATGCTTCGTTTGGGCGCTACACACCAAAACATCCCAAATTCTAACTCTGTCGTTTTTTCGAAAAATGTTGAAAATTTTTTCTCTCCGATTTCGCTGGAAACATCCTTCCTAACCCAAAATTTCACGTAGATTCCGAATCTGGACTCCGTTTTCTCATCCGAACACTCCTTCCACTCGAAACAACCCATTTACAACCCAACATTCAGCAGATTGCACCAAAAACATCACACACTATAGCCTCAACACTAATCCTGGCGGTCGGTCACGTCAACCCATACGAGACCAACACATCCGAGTCTCACACTCTGTCGTTCCAGAGGGGGGGGGGGGAGTCAGCGAACATGTTGTGAACCCACTTGGTCGGCACACCACGACAGACTCTGTCGTTCCAGAGGGGGGGGGGGGACTCAGACCCGAAGCACCACGGCGGCCGACCACGACACTCTGCCGTTCCAGAGGGGGGGGGGGAGTCAGCGATGGCGGCCATCTTGCGCTATCTGGTGTTTGTCACTTCCTTACTACTAGTGATAACTGATTCGCAACTCTCTTGACAACTCACGGATGGTTATCCCTCTGTGTGCTGTAATCACTTCATCGCACTGACTCGATTTCCCTTCCGGAATCTCCTGCGGCCGACCAACAGTTGAAAAATCTTGCTCCACAGATTGTCTTCCGCGTTTAAATTCGCTTATCCAGAAATAAGCAGTAGTTCTCGATGGAGCTTTGCTTCCATATGCCAGGCTTAATTCCTTTAGAATGTCAGCATTAGCGAAGCCGCGGATCAGGAGGTATCGTATCACACTGCGATATTCGACTGAAGACACGCTTGTCACATCCATCATGAAAACTGATAGAACAAAGAACCATCGTTGACACGGATTTCTTAATGAATGCGTGCTGAATGAACTTCACTGATTGATATCGTAACACATGAAGCAATTAACAAAAGACGTGCAATATTCATGGCAAAGATATCCGTCAAATAAGGTACAAATCAAAATCAATCTAACTATAACAATAAGACAAATCGGATCTCGATCAATTCAGAAAATACAGAAATTCATGTTAAAATGTAAAAATATTTTTTAAAAATAGAAAACTGACCGGAAAAATTTCGGCGACCATATTTCTCATGCCTTAAAGACCTAAATTTACATCTGAAGTAGTATTCGTTATCACAGGTTATCTGCAAGTAGGTTAGTCCGGGACATTTTGGATCACACCACGTATGTCTTCCACATTTAGCTATTGCAACGCTATTTAGTGAATCGTAAAAAGCTCAGTGTTTAGTCTATGCATATTTGCACATGTGTAATTCTTATATATGTGTTCAAGTATGTTGGTATTACGTCACCGGTACTTTGTCAAACTGAATGGAAAAAGGTCTGACGGCAGTAGGTGCCTAAGTTTGAAAATTGACTGCATGTAAACATGTGCATTAAATCACACAGTCTGACTCTTATTCAAGATGAGAATCTTGCTATCGTTTATTTAACATGCATATATTACTTGCAATCATCAAGCATACTTTGTTATTTTATGTTGCTCAATTTTATGAAAAAAGTAATGTCTTTGTTACAGCAACGCGGTAGTAGAGATAAAAATGATGTGAATGCCTACGTTAGAATCATTTCATGCTTAACGTTTTTACGAGTAGAATTTCATATATGTGATATCTACATGCTAGGTAAAGCAAGTTGCGACCAAGATGAGCCTCAAGGAGAGGCGCGACGCCTCTTTGACGCCCAGTATTGCTGGCAGTAGTGTCAAAAGACATGGCATGTACGCTATTCGTCAGTCCCCAGTCATGAAGACCTGCAACGATTGCTTTGGACATGCCTTCACCGGTGGCTTTTCCTATCGATGGGACACCAAGGAGTTGCTGAGACCCAGAGTTGACACGGGAATTGTAAGCTGCTCCTGCATTTCCTTCTTCCCAGATATGTCTGATAAAAGTTTGGAATCTCAATGAACTGTCATTCGTACATAAGTGTTGAAGTTATCCTTGATTTCTTCCATGCTTTCTTTCCGAAATTTTGGACGGCTACGTCTAGCACCCCATCGATTCAATGATATATTTTCTGGGTTATGACCTAGACTCTTAACCACAGCTGGTGATGCAAAAATAGCTTTGCGATCGGAAATTTTGGTACGATGTTCTGTGGTCTTAGACGATAGGATTTACGTACAGACATAACAGGAAAGTAACTTTCATTGGAAGAATCACTACTTGTGTTGGATTTAGAGTTGCAAGCTGGGATTTCCACCTCCACTTTTCCTTTTTTGCCAAGAATTCTTCTCGCCGGTCCATCTCCTTTTTTGAGTCGATCGACGCGTCGTTTACCTTTTCTATACCAATTCATGTCAATTCCCCCCATAGAAGCACTATCTCCGAGTTGTTGTCGTAGGAATTCTTTGTCCTCACTGATGGTGATGCGTTTTTTCAGCATCTTGGTGCTTGATATCGAAGGTCTTACTTAACTTCACCCTGAATTTCTCCTCTCTCTGCTTATGAAGCGCCCGCCACGTTTGCTGTTCTTCCTGAGACTCGTCCACTCATTGAAGATAGTCTTCAGTCGATCGATAGCATGTTTTTCGGCTGCAGTTGGTAATCCAGCACTTCGCCAAAATGATGTCACTGCTACCACAGTTTCCCGTGCACTGTCGTTTACTGAGGGACAAATGTTGTCATGTTGATGGAAAAAACAACCGCATTGTCTGAGAGATAGACGGAAGTCCAATCGCACTGATCGGATGTCCTATCAAATATTTCGCCGTGTCACCTCTGGCTTTCCGCTTTGCTGTGATCTATCTGTGATGTAGAAATGTGTCATATCTACCTATTAGGTATGAACGTCCCTGGAACAACTACCGACCGTTTCAAAAGTGATTGCACAAAAAAGCTAAGCCATTTTCAAATGGAATTTTCGCGTTGAAGTCCTGGATCAATTTTGATAAACGATATACCATATGAAACCTTGTGTTCCATAGATTATTTTGGCATATATTTCACTTTCATCTGTGGTCAGCTGTGGTCAGTTGGCCTTATGAAAAAAATTGAGCGTTTTCTTTGATGTAAGATTTTAACATGAAGACGACAGAATTTTTTTATGAAAGTTGGCAGACAGCATGAACTATCAGTCAGCTTCATCATGACACACGGTTTTTAGGATTGGATGAATGTACAAAAAGCTGCAATACTAATAAATTTTACCGAAAAATTGCTGCTAAAAAATCTCACAAGATTTTCTCATTGATGAAGATGCTCAATTTCAATAACCTTAGTACCATGTGAAAGGTTATGTCAAGCACTTTAATTTGGTAAAGCGTTTGTTTAGTTTATGTCTGGTCAGTTGTGGTCTTAAAAGTATGAATGTTTGGTCAATTCCTTCTCCGACACCTACAGACGAAACTACGCAATACAGAAAATTATGATTAAGATCACCATTGAACCAGGCTCGTGTTAAGCTTTCAGATGATATAATATTTTTCGAATTCGGACATCAATTTGTACAATTTCATTCAATTTACACTTTTATATAATTTTACGCCACTTTCGCGTTAACAATGTTCAACAATGGTCAGCTGCACACAACTTAACAACTGTTGTATTAACGCTGGTTCTTTCGAGTTTGAGAAATAATGCTTGTGTCATCAGCTCCAAGAATATGTAAGTTTTATCAAAATCGGCCCATCCGTTCACTGACAAACTTCAAATTTGTATTATTGCCATAGTCAGCCATTGCGTGAGTCATCATTTCCCTCGCTTGAGGTCAGACGAAATTCGAATCTCTGATCAGACAAGGGCTTGTCTCGTCCCTGCACCTGTTCACAGCAAACAATAGCACAGTAATGCCGCAGGAATTCTCTGACGCTCGCGTTGCGTCCGATAAATGGAGCAGCTCATCAATGATGAAAAAGAGAATGAGTGACACATGGGCCAACATGATATTGATATCTGAAATAGCATCGTGAAAGTAGCAAAGCAGACAATCAGCAATTACTTCATTTAGGGAAACCACACCACTATGTTTCCTGAACCAAGTGTCTCAGCTGACCAAGTAAATAAGTTTTTGATCGATTGTCAGCATGCGATTAAATTTGATGAGAATATTCAAAAGATACAAGATTTTTGGTACTTCTATTCTTTCCCCCCCCCCACATTTTTCAAGTTCTCCAAAATTATCAAATTTCGCCAAAGTTATTCGCATTGGGTTTAGAATAGACTTGATCTGCCACTGAGTGACACTACAGCACGACTGAGAAGTCTTACTTGAACCCTGGGATGAAGGATAGTCCATTGGATATTCAGTTAGAATACAAGGTAGAGCTGTGATCATGAACTTCGTGTGATTGTTGTCTACGGACAAATGACGACCAGTTGTCTAATTCTGAGGCTGTACATGTTCTACAAGTCAGATAGGAGGAGTTTCACACACTCAACGCTATGCGACGTTAGTGAGACTGCCCGTTGAGCAAGAGAATACCGTTGACGATGTAACAATTCCGGATGTCAACAACAGCAATGTGGGGGGGGGAGAATAGAAGCACCAGATTTTTTTGCACTGCAACGATTTAGGAAATGGACTGTATATCTCAGTATAGAATTGACAATTAAGCGCTTAGCTTACTACTAGTATTGATAGAACTTCAAGTGTTTCCATCATTACGTACAAGCGTTGCTAACGAACGATTTTACCAGAAATAAAATAGAATTTTAGCCTTCTTAGGAAACTTAATTCACTTTCTAACATCCATTTGCTCATCTTGATCTTATCTGTGCACTAAATATGTTGCATAATTATTTTGCTTATTCCAGAAACAGGCCATATAGACTACTTATGATACGATAGTTTATTATGTCTATGCGCGAGTTTTAATTGTTATCCAAATATTTTCAAATTCAATATAGTTGGACTATATGATAAAATGAAAAATTCTGGTGGGTGGCCTGTCAGAAAAGTGAAAAAAGTTTCTTCCCGACCACCTAGTATAATATTAATAAGTACTATCGATGCATCGAGTCTAATATAATGTATAAGCATGATAGGTCTACTGCAGATATTTCCATACATCAAATATTCCGACCCAACCGACGCGAGTGGATAATGTCCACTAACAATTACAGAGCTCATAAGTGAATCGTCAACAGTATTTATTTAATCCATATATTGGTACATTTCGATAAACATTGACATTTCGATCGGTCGTTTCACTGTCTAACAAATACATATGAATATGTTCTTCATGAATGACCAAAGAAACGACGTCGTGTTGGTGTTTATACTTTCAATAGATTTGGGACATCGTCTTCATCCATGAACATTGCAGCTATTGCTCCTGACTGACCATTCTTCAAAAAGAAAATCTCTAAATCCACACCATTCATGAACAATCTCAATTTCTCATGGAATATTTTCCTTGGTAGCTCATGCATGAAGAAATTCCCAGAGACGTAAATTTTGTTCAGGGATGTGGCACTTATTGCCGTGAAAACTGATAGCACAACTCCGTATACTGCCAGGCCAACCAAACTAGCAGCAAGATCATTTCTAGTGCACCCTTCTCGGCTCCAAGTCTTTTCAGCAGATCTACTGAATGGGAACGTCGGCATGTCCAGAGGAAGTTTGAGAGGAGGATGGTCAGAAGGATCGTGTCTGAGAGCATCCCCAATCGTTAAATCGGCTCTAGTGCAATCACCTTCTTCAGCAAGAGTCATTATTTCATTATAATCCACTGTTCCGAGAATAACATTACATAATCCCATGAATGGCTTTCCTGACATACCTACTGATCCCCGAATTGTAGATACGCCATCCTCGTCAACAGACATGATCATACAACCCGATCCCATGTATACAACCAGAGCAGGAAATCGCTCATCAGATGCCTTCACATTCTGCTGTATGTGCTCTGTAACAACACTAAATATGTTCATATCGATTTCCCATTTCTTGAAATCAGGTATTGGCAAAAATATATCCTGAGGGTCTGTATGATTTATGAGTGCATAAGGACCATATCCAATTGTCGCCATTTCGCTGATGGGCATGACATCAAGTCCTAATATTTCCTTTATCATCTCAGGCATAAGCGTCACTAATCCTGTGACGTGGATCTTTCCCTCAAGGGGCAAGAGGGCTTGCTCCTTCATCAGCTTCAGTGCCTCAATGAAATTATCATTTTCATATGTCACACATCGAATTGGAACAGTCTCCCCATTGAGTGAAGCATCTTTCGGAATAAACACGATCTTGAAAAGAGTAGAGCCGCCGTCGATGCCTGCTTTCACATGGAGTTTATTGAACTTGTCTGAGGCACGTAGTAGTATCACATCATCATAAATAGGACCTTTCTTCTCCTCATCACCTCGATGACTTTGTTGATGCATGTTTTCACCAGACTGCGAGAACTTTCAGAGTCAAGTGGTGCTCACTGTCTGCGTTGTGGATATCGAATAAGTAATCTGCATGGATATTGTCGTTGATATGTCGATCTATCTAATATGTCGTTGAAGTGTGCTTTTGTGTTGTTATATGGGCTTGACCAATCAAAGAAAGCTCATCATCCGCTTCATGTCATGTATAGATACTTCAACTGCTGAATTACATGTCCGTGTGCAACATTACCGCTTCGAGTTCATCGGTGACATTCTAACAGAAGAATTGCCGAAATGAAGTGAAGCACTCCCTCTTCAAATTGTCCGCACAATGCAAACAAAAGCTGACGTAAATTCCTCCTAGTCAATAGCCATCTGCGCCTGCAGAGTTAAAACTTCCAAATCCAGTGCATCGCTGTCGTTTCCAATAAAATTATTGCAACTAAGAATCGAATATATCAAAAAGTAAATCTTGGCTGTATTTGCAAGCTGACGAGATAGCAGGATGAGAAAGCTCTCATGAGAAAGATCTCAGCTTCAAAGCAAATAAGAAAAAAAATATCGAAATCCCGATTTTACTCGAAATTGCCTGCCATACAATTGTTTTCATTAATGAACCGTCAATTTTGACACCCATATATTCACTATTTTCCAGGCATTCTGTTCAGACTTTATGAACAGACAAATCCTAGACAAAATTCTTTTGGATACTGTAAGTGTTGAGGATTACCAAGCCATTGTTCCCTGCCCCTCTCTTGGCAGTTCCGATCATTTGGCTGTTTTGATGGTCCCGTGTAATCCGTCAAACAAAGTGATGCATGTATCGAAGGTATACGACTATCGCCATAGTCACATTTGTAATTTTGTTTTTGAGCTGTCTCAGTATCCTTGGCATCAATTTTATAGAAATGAAGATACTGTTGAAAACAAATGTGAGAAATTTTACAAATTTTACGAAATTGTCTCTCGAGCTCACGCAGTGATCCCTTTTACTTATGTGCCAATGACCAATAAAGATAAGCCGTGGATCACACCTGTTATCAAGAGCCTAATTCATATGCGATATATGTACTTCCGAACCGGGGATTTTGCTATGTACAATCATTATAAGAATAAAATCAAGATTATGATAGAGAAAGCGAAAGAAGAATGGCTGAAAAACACCAGAAAATCAAAGAATGGACTATGGAAGATTGCCAACTCGTATTTCAACAAGAAGCAAAGACAGCCTCTCTCAAACATTGTCAATGCCTTCATCAGTCCCTCTGTTGCTGCAGAAGAAATAAACCAATTTTTCAGTGAACAATTCGTCGAGTCACCAAATTGGTCAATTATCATGTCCTCAATACCTGACAATGACACTTATTGGAATATTGACGTGAGTCCATTCAGTGTCTTCAGACACCTTTCTACACTGGATCAGTCGAAGGCTGGCGGTAGTGATGACCTTACTCCGAAAGTACTCTCTTCTGCTGCATCTGTTCTTTCTGAGCCTATATCTCACATCTTTTCATTATCTGTCCAAAGAGGTATCGTTCCTTCAAGATGGAAAACAGCAAATGTCCTCCCGGTGCCTAAAGACAAAAATTCGAAAATTGATCAACTGCGACCTATTTCTCTGCTACCGATATTAAGCAAGGTACTTGAACGTTGTATTCTCGACTCTGTAAAAGACAAGTTGCTCGAAATGTACGGATCGCTCCAGTTTGGGTTCCGACCATGCTCCGGAACTATCCATGCTCACCTTATCGTGCAAGAGTTTGTGACAACCTGTATGGACTACAGCGAATGTCAATGCGTGATGCTAATATCATTTGACATCCAAAAGGCGTTCGATTCTGTACGACATGAATGCATCATAAAATCGTTAGTTGACGCCGATTTCCCTACTCCATTTTTGAAGTGGATTGGCAGTTACTTCCAAAATAGACTCCAGAGAACATATTTGAATTCTGAAGTAATGAGCAGCTTCTCTCATGCCTCTTCAGGTGTGCCGCAAGGTTCGGTGATTTCACCATATATATTTGCAGCCCACATGGGAAGTCTATCCCAGAAGAAGAGAGGAAATCTTTTGGTCAAATTTGCCGACGACATCGCTCTCCTTATCCCCATTTTGAAAAACAGTGACTACAATAGCATGGTCAATGAGGAATATCTCAATGTGCAGATTTGGTGCGACCGCAACGGTTTGAAACTGAATGACTTAAAAACAAAATCTATATTTTTTAAAAAGTCAGGTGTTGAAGTTGTGATTCCTGATGAATGGAATATGAAACCTGAAATCAAACTGCTTGGTGTTGTATATGATGAAGCAATGAAATGGAGTAGTCATGTTGACATCATCACTAAGAAGGCTGCTCAAAGACTTTTTACTTTACGGAATTTGCGATCTTATTTATCAAAGGATCATTTATTAGCTTTGTATTCTTCTTTTATTCTTGGAATTTTAGAGTATTGCGGACCTCTTTTTGTTGGTTTGAATTGTAAATTGACGAAACAGATTGAAAGAGTGAACAAGAAAGCTCATTTTATAATATGCGGTAGCAATTGTGATCGTAATAACTTTACTTCTCTGTTGATTCGTCGACGATAAAGTGCCTTACGTATTTTTGATCGCATGTCTTCTCCATAACACATTTTGCATGATATGCTTCCTCAAAAACTGAAACATACCGGACATTATTCTGTCCCACCACAGTTGTCATCCCGTCGTTCTCGTGCTTTCTTACCTGTTTGTACCTACCTCCATAATTCCATCAAATCTGGTCTGTGTATAGAGGAGATAATGTAGCTTATGTAATTGTAAATACGTGTATAACTGTGATCGCTTTTCTGCTAAATTGTATCATTTTTACACAATTATGCATCTTGACTTACTTCTGCATGTTTGCTGAAATGTAAGATTTTCATTCATATCGAATAAAAAACTTATCACTTATCATGTAACTTAACCTGCACACTTGAAGCTTTTCATGTTTAACACCAGAAAGACCGGAAAATATTTATACCTAGAAAGACCGGTAAGTGTCAATTGACACTTAATATTCTTGTAATAAATAAATGAATGAAATTAATATATTTCCTATTCCAGCTGTAAGATATGATAAAAAGGAGTTAATTCATCCCCTAAAAATTTTTTAATTGCTCATATATCATACATAAAAACTGATTACAGACCGAATAAAAGTTTTTTGATGATTGGAAAACTACTCAGAACAGTCCTTACAAGTAATAATAGTGCATGGATCGCACACGTACCTGTCACATTTTGTACAGCGGTTACTTGTGCAATTTTTGTTGCAGAGGCGGCATTTTTTCCGCTTATTCGGACGCTCTTTCTTAGGAGCAGGTGAAGGCTCTGATCGAGGTAAAGGAGGAGGGCGACTCATGTCAATTAGCCCTTTCGTCAATTCTAGAATGAAATCCCGCCGACTTGTGGTAGATCCTGTGATCTTGCGATGAAGTGTGTATGCGTTGATCGCTGCTAAGTCCAACAAATTAAAAAATATTTGAAGTGGCCAACGTCGTGATGCTGACTTTGTGGAATACATACGTGCCATTTGATCAACCGAATCTACACCGGCTTTTGTTCGGTTATAAAATTTTATAATTTCGGGTTTGTTTCCATCCATCGAAGTGTCAGTATGCATCGTCGAAAGCATGATGACCGACTTATTACTTTTGACTTTGTACGAAATTATGATGGCATTTGATGAAGCATGTCTTGCACCAACGACTGAATTGACTTGTCGCTTTTTGTCGTGTTGAAGTTCATTAGGAATTTCCCTCCTGGATTTTTTCATTGTTCCCACCAGCGTGATGCTTTCTCGAAACAGCTTTTCGGAAAGAGACAGGCTGGTGAAGAAGCTATCGACAGTCACATTATATCCACCACCGAAGTATGGTTCCAGTAGTTTCAATGTAACAAATTCTCTCAATTGCATTCCTCCGCGATTCTGAGTAAGTTCCCTGCCAAGATATGGGAAAGCGTTGTAAATATACCGAGATTCAGCATCGGCTAAATCCAAAATTTTGCTCCGAGTTTATCCGGCTTATTGGGCATAAATTGTAGAAATGGACAGCGCGTCTTCATTGGAAATAACTGCTCATCTACTGTCATATGAAACGAAGGTTGGTACGATGCTTGTGAGTTCTCCACGAATCGAGTGAGTTCACGAATCGCACAAAATCTATCATACAGGCGGGGTTGTGATCGAGTGCTTTGTTCATCAAAACGAATATGCTTCATAATGAATTTGAATTTGCTACGTGACATAGTGTCAGTGAATAGCTTTCGACCAAATTCATTAGACCACAGAGAAAATAGAGGCTCATTTTTCTCAAGAAATACTCCTCGAGCAAAAAGGAGTCCAACAAATGAGTAGATATCTGCTAAGTCTATTGAGAATTCACTGTCGTTAGTTGTCTGAATGTGGGATAGGGTATATTGGTAAACTTTGCGCATGCATGATTCGTCGAATATTCTCAAAAATGCACTAATACAATCACGAACGGTTCGTTTCGTGAACGTAGTTGGTCCAGGTGTAGTTCAAACAATGTTTGATGCTACTGTCGGACGAATGGGCCTGTCAGAAGTTGTTGGTGCTAGCCACTCACTTCCATCCCGCGATTTGTAATTACCATTTATCATTGCACCTTGGCTGATAACTTCCGACTCTTCCTCTGATTCTGATGATAAATAACTTTCGTCTTCAACTTGTTCTTCCATGCATTGGATAGTATTATCAATAATGTCATCTGTTTCACTGGCACTGTTCTCGTCATCACTGGCTAACAGCAACTGGAGGGCTCTATCTGCAGCATACCGTCTCAGGCGTGACATTGCTGTAACTCAGAACCGCATTCAATGTAGGAATGAAATCGAACACGAGCTCTGGCTGTTTTGTTACTTTCATTTCATGAATCATACCGTCATGCGTTATTCCATAGAGATGGATTGTTAGCTGAGACCGTGCGACCTGAGATCGATGATAGACTGGGAAACGTGGTGCATGAATTGGAAGGACAATGCGGTGTATGAACTGTGTGATACAGGCATAAGTCGCGAGTGTAAGCAAGCTTTGTCTGTCGTTGCATTCACACATTATAAGCGTGAAAAATCTGAGCAACACACGAACATTTGATGATACTGGATTAGTCAATCTCTATCAGATAACACAAAGGTGTCAAATGATACCTGTTGGTCTTTCTCGGTATATAAATGTGTCCGGCCAAAACTAGAATACTTGAAGAAAATTTATCGATAGTGTTCCGATATTTGAGCAATTCAATTCCTGGGTTCCGAAAAACATTACTCAAAACACAATACTTGACGAGTTTCAACGCTGTGATGCATCAGGAAGTGTCAAATGACACCTCCGGTCTTTCTAGTGTTAAGTCTTTTTTATCTCTTATTGACTTGTCAAAGTTTTGTTCACGCTGGCTTTGTATTTTCGTTTGGGTGAAGGAGATGGCAACTTTTTGCCACCTTTCTGTAATAATGACCGGTTTTTTTCCAATCTACAGTTTTACACATGTCGCTACATTATTACCTTCAGCCAGCATTAGCTGTTTATTGTACTTCAACACCCACCCACCCACACACACACACACACACACACACACACACAGGTCTTCATGTTTACATAGGCGTACAGACATGTGGTCACACACACACACACACGCACGCACGCACGCACGCGTATATCTATCAGCTTTTGCGCACACCTATTACGATCATCGGCCGACAGCATCAGTGATCATAAATCATTCTAAGTTTTGGAAGTAGCTTTATACGTCGTAGTACAGAATGAAAACATCGGACAATTTTTACATAATGAAAGGAGTTACCATAGATAGCTCAACTGCGGTACTAATGATAGATATTTCAGGATTCCAATTTCATTCAAGCTTAGTCTGCTCTATCTGTCAGAAAAGTACCGGTATATGCAAAAGTCACAAGCAACTGTTTTTCCAGCCTTGTGCGGACAATGTACTCGCAGACTGACTTTGTTTCAATGTCAGCTCAGTGTTGTTCTATGTTTAATACAAGTTTTATAGTAATTTCATGTTTCAAATGCATAAAATTAAAATTCCCCTTTAGCCACTTGATGCTAAAGTTTTATTACTCGCATGAGGTTGGCAAAAGAAATGACAGCCTTCGTAAACAATTAGGTACAAATGCCATTCGGAGTACAAGGGTTAAGGATAGAAAAAAGTAAAATGCGAAAACAAAGAAAAAAGTGAAATGCGCCACAATGACAAGAATCCTGCCGAAGCTTACAAAAAAACCTTTGTCGAGATTAGAATATATTTCTCACAAGATTCGTGCCATTTGAACAAAGTCATGAGCAATTCATTGCAATTTTTAATTTTTGTGATAAGATTAAATCGAAAAGCTTAGCTAAGTAACGCAGCACCGAGGCAAGTAGCAACTACATGTAGCATGGAAGGGCTTGAACAATCTTCCTGATAGCGATCAAGAAGTATTGGCATGTGTTCTTCCATGTTTAGGATCGAGTCATTATACATTTGTCGTTGTCGGTGAACATCTTGATCGATGTGCTTCATGAAATATATTGATATGGATTGGAGTATTGATTTCAAGACGAAACGATTGGCTGATATTGAACATAGCAGCTATGTAACATCCATCTGTCTTGCAAGTCAATAGAGACACAGAATAACAGGAAACGAGTAGGCCCTCGTAGAATCGATTGACAGATAAAAATGATAGTTGGTAAATAATCTGTCCGGCGCTTCCATCTGTTTAGCACTGAGGATACACATCCGTCATTCACTTCAGTTTCTTCTCAGTTCAATCATTGTCTACCTGAACGAAACTGATAAAGACGTGATGTGACCATTCTGTAGGACCTATTGCATGGATCCAACTACAGTTAAGCATCCGATTTCATTCTCTTTTGACCAAGTTGAATATAGAA
>CAJQUW010012403.1:0-15000 GCA_907163375.1 Prostheceraeus crozeri
ACTGTCATGTGATGATTGTGTCAATGACTGGACGGTCAAGCAGTGTTCACTTGGGCGTTCATAACGACACCTGTATTGTCATGCTTTCAATACATGTCTTGCTGTAGAACACTAGCGTGCTCTTACTACAAGCTATCACGGCAGAACTATGTCGTCAGTATCGGTTAAATGTGGTGACATTATTAAGCAGTTTGATGGTGGAAACGATTTCTCTGAATGGATTCGCAAAGTCGAATTGGTTGCTCGATTACAAGGTGTAAAAGAATTGGAGACATTTGTACCTTTATTTTTAAGTGGTGGTGCATTCGCCGTTTACGAATCTTTGCCTGACGATGTAAAAAGCGATTATTCCAAATTGAAGGCAGCTTTATATTGTGCATTCTCTCAGAACTGTTTCTCAGCATTTGACGTTCTCGTTAATCGATGTTACAGAGGTGGTGAAGAAACTGTCGATATCTACCTTGCTGAAATTCGCCGACTTACTCATTTGATACAGCCAACTACCAATGAGGCATGGATTCGTTGCGCATTTGTCCGTGGTCTTCCTCAATCTATCAGAACACAGCTTCAAGCCCTCAGTTCCGTTGAGCATTTGCCATTCGCCGATCTAGTGGAACGATCAAGAATGATGATCAGCCTGGAAGAACAGAACTCTGTTACATTCGCGGCTCAAGTTTCTTCCAACTCAAGGCAACCAAGGTGGTCAGAGAATAAGCAAGATTACCGAAAATGCTTTTCGTGCGGAGCTCGCGGACACATAGCGAGGCGCTGTCCGAACAAGCGGAGGTATGATGCCAGGCTGTCTGAAGATGAATCGAAGGAAGCAATGCAGTCTTGCGCGAATTGTGGTGGTATTGGTCATCAGAGTAATGTGTGCCCGTCCGAGAAGAGGTCAAAAAACGAGTAAGGGAGGGCTGGTATTACTGTGCCGGTACCCGTCTTCCCTCTGACGGTGCAGAACTTCCATCAATGACAGTGAAAATTAACAATCAAGTTGCTCATGCTTTAATCGACACTGGGTGCTCAAAATCTGTCGTCAGTCGGCAAATGGTCAATCGGTCTCGCTTGCGTAATAAAGACTTCCACGTTTTAATGATGAATGGCCAGTCAATTACATATCATCAATGTTGGGAATGCAGCGTCCATGTTCAAGGTACCTCTATTCGTCTCAGTTGCATTGTGTCAGACTTGCTTCCAGGATACAATTTAATTCTTGGTATGGATGCCATACATCTGCTTGGTGGAATTCTCTTGCTCCGATATGGTAGGCCAAGTTTCCCGAACGTCTCAACGCAGCCACCTTGTCAAGCGAGTGAAATAACTGCTACGGCATCGACTCAGTCAACGCAAGTATTGAGCATACAAGATAAAGACTTTACCGCTATCTTCTGCGACAATGAATGGACGGTCAGCTGGAGTAGTAAGGAAGTGACAAACACCAGATAGCGCAAGATGGCCGCCATCGCTGACGTCCCCCCCCTCTGGAACGACAGAGGTTGTAGTCTGTCGTGGTGTGCCGGCCAGGTTGGTTCACGTTCGCAAAATGTTCGCTGACGTCCCCCCCCCCTCTGGAACGACAGAGTGTCGTGGTGGACTTGGGCGACCGCCAGGATTAGTCTTGAGGCTATAGTGTGTGATGTTTTTCGTGCAATCTGCTGAATGTTGGGTTGTAAAATGGGCTGTTTCGAGTGGAAGGAGTGCTCGGATGGGAAAACGGAGGCCAGATTCGGATTCGGCGTGAAATTCTGCATCGGTATGGTGAGTTTCAAGTCAATCGGAGAGAAAAATTTTCGCTGACGTCCCCCCCCTCTCTGGACAGCTCGCTTCGATTTTGGCTTCCAGTGAACGGATTTAGTCGTGCCATAGCTCGTTTGAAAGCTAAGAGTGAGACAAATTCACTGAAAGAATCGGCTTGTTCCTATCTGTCTTCGTTTAGATGTGAGACGCCATTTAAGATTTTGGGACATTGGCGAAAAACGACACAGTTAGAATTTGGGACGTTTTGGGCTGTAGCTTCAAAACGAAGCATCGGATTGAAAAACGGATTTCAGATTTGGAATCAGCGTGAAATTCTCTATCTGTATGGTGAGTTTCAAGTCAATCGGCGAGAAAAAATTTTCAACATTTTTCGAAAAAACGACAGAGTTAGAATTTGGGACGTTTTGGTGTGTAGCGCCCAAACGAACCATTGGATGGGAAAACGGAGGCCAGATTCGGATTCAGCGTGAAATTCTGCATCGGTATGGTGAATTTGAACGCCATCGGAGAGAAAAATTTTCGCTGACGTCCCCCCCCCCTCTGGACAGCTCGCTTCGATTTTGGCTTCCAGTGGACGGATTTAGTCGTGCCATAGCTCGTTTGAAAGCTAAGAGTGAGACAAATTCACTGAAAGAATCGGCTTGTTCCTATCTGTCTTCGTTTAGATGTGAGACGCCATTTAAGATTTTGGGACATTGGCGAAAAACGACAGAGTTAGAATTTGGTACGTTTTGGGCTCTAGCTTCAAAACGAAGCATCGGATGGGTAAACGGAGGCCAGATTTGGAATCAGCTTGATGTTATTGTCCAATGAGGATCATCATCCAATGAGAATCAAGCATTTCTTTATAAATAGCGAGCCTTCCACAGTGAGAATCATTCCATCGTTGAATCACACGAGTGACGGACGCACATTTTCTCTCTCTCTCTAGTTCCCTGTTCTATTATCCAACTAAAATGGTAAGTCGCTACTTTCCTCCCTCTCCTCCCTTGAACGTAAACTTAATACAATCTTTTTTCATTTTCAGGCATCTACTCCATCTGCTGCACTAGTAGGACAAAATGGCGGTCAAACGTTACAAGGTTCGCTACGGTCAGATCATCTACAACTGAGGCCAGTGGAAGAAACATCCAAGGTACATAATCCTACACCGCTACAGCGTAAATTTAAACAAGCCTTGCGTTATGATGATCATAGCGTAGTACTCCAAACGGGAATGCTCCCTTCCACGGATGTCAAGATAATGCACAATCAGTATGGGGACTACATACTGATCCCCGTGAGTCCGTACATTCGCCACCAACTTGATATTATTGAGGAGTACGTGACATTAAATATGGACATTCCTACTCCTCTTGCTCAAGAGTGGAAGGCGATTGATGACAAGGATACTCCCTATAGAAAGATTTGGGATGGTAATCACATTTGCCTACCGGTATCACATTAGTGTACTTACTATAAGAAGGATGGAGATCATTCAATACCCATCAGATGTGATGAGCTCGGAGAAGGTACTTGGGATATCCTTTTCAAAGTGAATGGGCTATATTATGGTCGACACAAGGATAATAAAATAGCCTCTCTCTCCATGCATATGGAATCCATCCTATATATTCCAAAACCACCCAACGTGGACGACATAATTGATCAAATCCTTAACAGCAGTGGTACGAAGCGCAAGTCGGAGAAGAATGCTACATCAAAACGCAAATCAAAGAAGGAGAATTACTAGTCCTTTCCTAACTCTACCCTATGACAATTCGCTTATGTGCTTTGAGTGTCGTAGACGTGGTCTTATTAGATACATTTTACTTCTTCGTTGCCATCATATCATTTGTGTATTTTGTCGTGAAAAGCATCGATGTAATTCTTCATTTTGTAATATGTTATAGAACGTTTCCTTAGATGTGTAAATTTCCGTTTTAGGCTTCTATCATCATTTTTATGGATTGTGAGGGTGAACCTGTACAGGAGCTCAGTGCTATTGCTATGAACAATTGGACATATCAGATTGTTAGTGTCTATCATCAACATGCCAACTGCGATCCCAATGTTGATCAATGGGCGAGAAAACACATTCATGGACTTAATCTGAAATATTTGCAAGACTATGGCTTTTCTTGTGAAAGTGCTCTTCTTATTGACTTTAAACGATGGTTAGCTGCTTTCAATGTTATACGCATCTTTTGTAATAATCCTGGTAAGGAGAGGAAAGTATTTCCCAATCTAATCATTGATGATATTTTGCTCCCGCCTTGGGATAGTAGAGTGAATCAACATTATCATGAAGTCACGAAACGTTTTAAGGATTTGTGTGTTCCTATTTTGTCTGTTCGTTGTAGTAGCTACGTTCATAACCAATGCTTATTTCCTCCTTACCTCAACACTGCCAAAGTCCTGTATGGTTATCATTGCTCGCTGTATGATAGTTATCAGCTGTATCTATTTTATCTCTTTCAAACCATTGATTTATAATGCATGCTTGTTACCGTTATTCAATAAATGTTACTATGAGAAGAGTTGTTTTCATGCAATGGATGGGTTAGATAAAGGGCGATCATGTCTTTCTCAAACGACTGCGGAACATTACATTTTCATAGGCAAAGTTTAAAAGGAGCTGTTCAAGATTATGTGACAAAATTTCATAAAGATGAGACCGACATCGAAGCAGTGGTCGATGATGCTAGCACTCTATTTCTAGAATTAATGAATACATTCTCTGATAGCATTATCATGGCGCGATTAGTTGCGAAAATTAAGTTTAGTCATTTTGAAAAGGAAGAGGTGGAAAGTCGCTCTTTCCATTTTGCTTCTTACTCAATGGAAGTGGTAGATCACCCCGAAGAATTTTTTAAAAGACATATGATAAAAATTGCTGAACGTCTTAACGCATTTAACCATCATGGTAGCAGTCTAGTGATTGAAGCGATTTCAGATATTCACATTCAACTTTCCATAAAGAAAAATTGAAAATGCAGTGGTACTTGATTGTAGCACAACTGGTTTTCGAGCTATGTCTGCTCACTCTCGAAGTATATTCCTTCTGTACATGCGTCTATTATTTAGAAAAGGCTAGCAAATTCATATCTTCAAAAAGACTTGCTATAGACATCAGTAACGGTGAAACTATGTGTTGCGATGTATGTAAGCGAAAGGATGGAAATGAAAAGCGCATCTTCAAGAGATGTAATCATGCTTTTTGTCAACGCTGTTTCATACGTAATTGCATTCAACTTTGCCAATGTAACCACTGTGATATTGCTCATTTCGAGTGTCACTTATGTCGCAATAGTTAGTACCTATGCAAATGTGGTAAAGATAGGTTTTAGCAAAGACTAACACGGAAAATGGCGAAACGTAAAATGACGAAACGTAAAAGTCAAAAGTTTTCTTCAGCCATTCAAGCTCTCCGACGAATGAAAGCAAATCAGCGATACAATGCTATACGACATGCTAACGATAAATTCATTTGTGAAATTATTTCTCATGTGAGGAAGTTGAGGACGAAGAAATTAGCGCCAAAACAACGAAAGTTACTTAAGCGATATGCTACGAAATTGCGTTTCATCTCCAATCCTAAAGTCACCCTTCAAAGAAAGAGGAAAACTCTAACACAAAAGGGCGGTTTCCTTTCAGCAATACTTCCAATGATAGCTCCTGCCGTGGGCAACCTATTGGGTAATATCTTTGGCTCTAAGCGTTAATTATGCAAATGTTGAATCTCAAAGTAATAAAATGGATTTCAGACTTCAATGTGATAAAGTTCTGACTGTATCAGGTCCATCTCATGCAGGTAAAACTGTTTTCACGCTGAATTTATTGGATAAAAGAAGGGAGTTGTTTAAGGAACCTATCAATCGAGTGATTTGGTGTTATGGTATTTATCAACCGTCGCTGTTTCAGGAATTGCAAAGTCGCAACTTTATTCGACATGAAGGAATTATTCCAGTGGATAAACTTCAGTCTAATGATGTTGTTGTATTGGATGATTTATTAAAAGAAAGTAAGAATTCAAAAGATGTTACAGATATGTTCACTCGCGCAGCACATCATAAAAGGTGCTTTATCATCTATATCACACAAAATTTGTTTCCTGATGGAAAAGACGCTCGTACACGAAACCTGAATACACACTATTATGCTATTTTCAAGAATCCGCGAGATAAAAGTCAATTTGAAATTTTAGCGCGACAAGTTGCACCCAGAGGATCAAAAGCCTTAATTGAAATTTTTCAAGCAGCTACTGAAAAACCATACGGTTACTTATTCATTGACTTTACGCAAGAGTGTCCGGAAGAATTTAGATTTCGAAGTGATATTTTGAAAACTCCCATGATTATCTACAAACTATGAGTTCTTATTCTCGCATGATTGTTATTCCTCAGGATGAATATGTACAATTGACTGCCATGCAGCAAGTAAAGCAACCTCTTGCAAATCAAATGTATAGGAAAGAAATAGATTATCAGCAAAATGTTCACATCAAAGATCCACATCGTGCTGTATTATTACAATCGGAAACTGTTGAGCAATTGAAAAACTTGAAGAATAAGATGCGTGACTCTATATCGACTGCTACACCTTTAGCATCTCGCGCACATGCCATATCTCTTTTCAACAGTATTCAACCCCATCTCAATGTAAATGATAGAGGAGAAATCATTACAGATGAAAATAAAGTGATTGATGCTTCACGTTATGAAGACTTGATTCAGTATGCGACACGTAGAAAGCGCCGTCAGGGCTATGTTCCACCTGGTTAGTCATACTTTCTTAAACTATTGAAAAAGCATAATGTACCAAAATTTGCTTTAAATAATGAGACATTTAAAGAACTTGATTCAACAGTGGCTACTACTCCAATGCTTCAGGCGATGAAAATGCCAACAAATTGGTTTAAGACGTCACCTGCTACATCCCCTCCCACACTCACTAAGCAAACAAGAGGAAGAACTCGACGTAGATCTACATCGCCACTAAAACTGGTAAAAGGAAAACGTAAAACAGCTCCTCCTAGGAAATACATGTTCTCAGACTATTAATATGAAGCAGATGTGTTGCTTGCCATGTAATGAGCCGCCAGAGGTGAATGTCGTTGTCACTTGCACTTGCTGCGCCAAGTCTCATAATGAAACCCCTAAGCAATGTGAACACGATCGCAAAACCGCTAAAGCTAAATGCTGCAGTTGTTGTAAATGTAGAAAGGCAAGAAAACAAAAAGATGAGAAGGAGGAAAAAGAGTCAGTCGTCATCGACTGAACGTTTGAAGTCAATCTATTATGATGTAAAACATCCGGCAGGATTTGCATCTATCAAGAAATTATCAAAAGCGAGTGGTCTTCCACAATCACAAGTGAAACGATGGTTAAAGGGTCAGGCTACCTATACACTCCACAAACAAGCGAAAAAGAAGTACCGCACCCGCCATTATATTGTTCATGACATCGATGAACAGTGGCAAGCAGATTTGTGTGATGTTGCCTCCATTTCAAAACATAACTCGGGCAATAATTTTATTTTAACCGTCATTGATATTTTCTCGCGTTATGCGTGGGCTCAACCTTTAAAAACTAAAGAAGGGAAAGGAGTAGCAAAAGCATTCCAAACAATTTTTCGAGAAGGTCGCATTCCAAAAAGAATTCAGAGTGATCAAGGAAAAGAGTTTGAAAATCAGCATGTGACAAGATTATTTGAGAGGCATGACATTGAGTTGTTTAGTGTAAAGAGCGCTTATAAAGCTGCACTCGTTGAACGTTTTAATCGCACATTAAAAAATCGCTTGTGGCGACATTTTACTGCCAACTTGACACAAAATTGGAGAAAGGTTCTACAAGATACACTCCATGCCTACAATCACTCTATCCATCGTTCTATTGGACTCAGACCAGTAGATGTAAATGCTGACAATGTAGATAAAGTGCGCGAATCATTCCAACGTAAACGCACTCATGTGAAAAGTGATGTGAAAATTGGTGATAAAGTTCGTATCTCAAAAGTGAAAAGTGTTTTTGCTAAAGGGTGCCTCCCGAATTGGACAGAGGAGGTATTTACAGTATCAAGGATTAATCAAAAAGACTCTCCGACCACCTACAAGTTGAAAGATTACGATAATGAAGAAATTGAGGGTAGCTTTTACCGCGATGAGATTGAGGGAGTCACTGAAAGTGAAACATATTTGGTAGAGAAAATCATTCGATGTAAAAAACGGCAATGTGAAGAATGGTGTCTTGTTAAATGGACTGGTTATCCTTCAAGTATGAACTCTTGGATGCGTCGTGCCGACATCTTTCATCTAAGTGATCGACAGTGATTCATGCAAAGTTGTAACTAACAATGTTTAGGGTTTGAGCTATGAATCCAACTGCCTCATTTTATTCACGACCCTCCTATGTAAGTGGTGGAGGACAAATTTACATCGGCGCTCGCCGCCAACGTGCAGGTAGCATACTTGGTGCACTGAAATCTGTTGTAGCACCTCTCATATCCAATGTCGGTAGATCTTTAAAACGAAATGTTTTAAGTAATGCCGTTGGATTTGCTGGTGATGTTGCTAGTGATCTTTCCAGAGGTAGAAGTTTTAAGAGCAGTTTGTTGAATCGTGGGAAGGAACGCGGTTTAAAAACATTGAAGCAGACCTTTGCTGGTGTTACTCAAGGAAAGAAATCACATAAACGAATGAATAAAGGAAGGAGGAAACATCGCGGAGCTGGTAAGGTGCGATCTTCAGTCAAAAGGCATTCACGCAAACGTCGCAGAGGCTCTAATCATTCATCAGGCGCTAAACGACGATGCTGCTATAACTTCTAATCATGGAGTGTAAAACTTCCGGTTTTTGTTTGTTCGATCAACAAGCCATACAGACAGATATTCTTAGTTCAAGTATTGTAGATTATCATCCTCGAACAGCTGAGAATGCTGGCCCCATTGAATTTGTTATTCCTGGTGGTAGTGATGACTACATAGATTTGAGTTATGCGATGCTTGATTTGAGGTTTAGAATTCAGCAAGCAGATGGAACTGCTATTGACGATGCACATAAAGTTGGACTGAACAATTTACCATTGACTACATTACTTCGTGATGTTTCTCTAACGATTGGAGAGCAGCAGGTGGAAGGTGGTCAAAGCGATTATCCCTATAAATCATATTTCAATCATGTATCACAGTTTCATCCAGCAGCACAAAAAAGTCATATGGAAGCCATGGGATGGTACAGAGATGAAGCAGGAAAATTTGATGTTGAAACAAACAGTGGCTTTGTAAAGCGATCTGCTATGATTAAAGATAGTAGAGTATGTCAGCTATATGGTCCGCTGAATTTAGACTTCTTTAGACAGTCAAAGTTTTTACTCTGTAATACCAGCATGCGACTCAAGCTGACATTGAATAAGCCTGAATTTGCGCTGAATGTATTTGCTAAAGTTGACAATTTTAGAATTCATGTGGAAGATATTGCACTTTACATTCGTCGAGTAGTACCGAATCCAAGTGTCATTAGAGGGCATGCTGAAGGCCTTAACCGCCAAAATGCCATTTACCCCGTTCAGCATACAAAGCTTCTCACCTTTACAATTCCGAAAGATCAAAAGAGTTTCATGAAAGATGGCCTCTTTCCATCGGAAGCACCGAAGCTCCTCATGGTGGCAATGGTTGAAAATGATGCATTTAATGGTAATATAAAGAAGAATCCTTTCAATTTTAAACACAATCAGTTAAGTGAAATTGCTTTACGTGTAAATGGTGTCAGTCATCCTGGTCCACCCTACAAACCAGATTTTGCTGCGGATCAATTTATGCGCAGTTATGTTGATTTTATGGATGTCTTTGGCTTTTACAATACGGATGACACCAACGGACTCACAATGAAAGAGTTTACAAATGGATATACTATTTATGCATTTGATTTGACTGCTGACAGCGATATTACTGCACCCTATCGTCAAGCGAACGTGCCTCATAATATTCGTTTGGATTTGACGTTCAAAAGAACACTACCTGAGACGATCAATGTATTCATTTATGCAGTCTTCGATTCAAATATTGAAATTACAAAGTATCGTGACGTGATTCTTCAGTATAATCGTTAATGAGTTGGTTGACTGCTGACGATATTAAGACTAAAGTGCAGCGTAATGCAGACGAAGCGACTTTGAAAGCTTTCGATAATGTCTATTCACTCGATACCTTACCACCTGCAGTAAATCACTATCCCATCTTTATTGTGCTAAACACTCATTCACAGAATTTAGGCGGTGAGCATTGGAAAGCGATCTTTATTGGAGAAGACCGACGTGGTGAACTATTTGACTCTCTTGCTCAACCTCCAAATATACCAACACAGCAGTGGTTGAGAAAACATACGCGTCAATATCAGCGAAATGAACGCATACTACAACATCCACTTTCATCAACGTGTGGTGCTTTTGTACTGTTCTTCATCTTAAAACGTTTACATGTATCTCGATTTGCATCTATTATTCAAAACTTTTCATCTAATCCATCCTCTAATGAAAAAATGATTTGTAAGTTCTATCATGATTTGAAATAAAAACATCATGTTGGAAAAATTGTTTTTTATTTTACAATCCGCTGGGTACGTACATACTCGATGAGATAGTCTAGGATCACATTTGCTTGTACATGAGATTTTAGTCCAGTAATGATCACTTTACTATTATGAAAGATTGCCACATGTACAGGTAACCAACAACTAATGAGAGCTGCAGGAAAAAGTTCGGGTTCATAACACAAATTGTAACTGCTGGTACGAATCTTCAAAAATGATACACTGTCACTCAATTGAGTAGAGATCACCATATTGTCCACAGTCAGATTCGACATCACACACCTCTCCCTCTTCCATATCCGACGTAGTAGTCTTTGTAGCTCTAAGCGCATTGACTGCGCCGATGAATGAGAAAGGGCGCCGAGAATCTGTACAGTTCCATTTGGGAAGAGTTGAAGATTCCGTGAATTGTTCATCTTCACCACTAACATTTGAGGACGGCCCGGGTAATACTTGCTGTTTGGAAGCTGTTGGTGTAATGTTGTGAGATCGATTTTGGTGTAGAGTCTGAAGCGACGGAGAATGTTGACGATGGTGTAGCGATGGCGCTTCATGATGAAAGAATGAGTAAATTGAGCGATGTACCTTCCTTTTATACTTCTCCCAACTACCTTGATGAAATGTGAAGTTAGTATGAAGTTGGGAATGATAGAGTTGAATTCGCCGATTGTTGACGCGCAGCCAGATGCGATTTCCAATACGTGAATGTCTTTTCATATAGAAGTATTTCAAGTCCTTCATGATATGATGTAGAGATTGAAAATGACGATAAGATAAAACAAACTCTCTTCTCACATTTCCAGTTGAATCTTTGAAATAGACGTTTCGATCATGATCCGTTTCAATACGTTGTAGGGAATCTAATTTCCAACTCATGATGTGTGGTAGTCATGTCTGATTAAGATTTGCATAGTAGGGCGATGAGCTCACGACGAATAAATGTCATGATGGAGCGATGTATATATCTTCTATACTTCTCCCAATTGTATTTGCGAAATGAGAAACAGTTTGCGGAATGAGAATGGTAGATTTGAATTTCATTTCTGTAATGTTGAAGCCAAACTTGATCACCCAAGGAGATGAATCTTAATGTTTCAAAATATTCCAAATCCCTCATGATATCATTGAGGTTGACAAATTGTCGCCATGTTAATGTAATTCCTCTTGATGTATGACCATGAGAATTTTTGAAATGTACGTTTCCATCACGATCAACTCTGATATATTGTAGAGAGTCCAAAATCCAAGTCTTCATGATGTTATGCAAAGTTGCAGATCAGCAATATAAAAATGTCGTTTTATCATATTTTGCTTAGCAATGCGGCTACAAAGAGATTTACTACTAATCGAGCCGCACTCTTTTCTGCTCCCATTGATCATACACAACAGCTAATGGAAATTGGGAAGTGGGTGTCACTCAACTTGTTCATAGCAACTGTGTCTATACTTTTGATCATGAGGTGATGACTATTAATATGAGACGCACAGCTGCTTATCAATGTGAAAAGGGGTGCCGAGTATACATTCCACAGTGGCCAAAGAAAGATCTCTTATCATGTAAAAAGTTTATATATGATTTCTTGAATAAAGCGTGTAAACATATTGTCCAATTTACTCCGCACAATGATGATTATAATTATGTACATCATGTAGTTGAGAAAGTTTGGATTGTTGGTTTAAGTCCAAGTTTAAGAAATGATTTAGGTTACCTCGCTAGCGCCTTAACAAGCTATGATAATTTTAACGTTAATTACCACATAAGTGGTCATAAACAATTAATATATCGAGAGGAAGCTTATTATGTAGATCTTATTCCAAGAAATGAGAAGACGTTGGTGAAGAAGATTGTGATTAAGCCAAGAAAGACAAACATGACTCCTGAAACATTATTGAAGAAATTTAATTATCTCCTTCGAGTTGATGGCAAACAAGTGGCAACATTGACTTATATTAAATCATCTAATTATATTGCAATAATCAAATTAAATGATGATGATCTAGTATTAGTTTGTTCAAAAGATTTTCATCAGTTCTTACGACATCGTTCTGCAGCTGTTCATGGAAAATCTGATATGCAACATTTACCATCTGAAAGGTCAAATCAATTTGATACAGAGTGGACCGTATCTTTATACAGAAAGTGTGTAGAGCCTTTAGGTGGTATCTTACATGAAACAAGAGTGTTGATGCCTCGCATTATTACTTCGGTTAAATTGGTTGTAGATTATTTAAATGAAGTGATTAATGACCAACATATTTCATTTTCTGAAAAAGAAGGTACTTTGTCTCTCACTATAAGTGGAAAAGGTATTGAACTAATTATGGATAAAACTCTAATGGACATTTTGGGTTTTGATCAAAATATCTTTAAAAGTGGTACTGTAACCAAAGCTAGCGCAGACATGTCGCTATCGCGTCGTATTAACTATTTTCAGATATATTCCAATATTGGTGAAGATGTGCGTGTGGGAGATGTTGAAGCTCCATTGCTAGCAATGATACCATACCAGCCAAAAAGCTGCAGTATTTTATCTGAGCATACTTTCAAGAAAGTGCATTATACAAAGCTGAAATCAAACTACATCCCACAAATTGATATTGCCATTTATGACGATGCTGGTGCGTTGATTCCTTTTCATAAAGATGCTGTGACAAGTATCACACTCCATTTCCGAATGAAGAGTTAATGCAAACGTATGCTAATATATTTTTCCAATGTGAATAATATGGAAAGTGAAAATAAGGACTCGTTTCTAATCTACTTGCCCAGTAATGCTTCCATGAATAAATTTCCCAAAAATAAACCATCAGACTATCGAGTAGAATTAAATCGGCCACTGCATTTAGAAGGTGAATGGGAGGTTGGCGTTTCTAGTATTTGCTATGATAGCAATATTCAGAATGTGAATGATTTGGAAGAAATGATATTGACTCCTCGCACCCATGATGGAATAACGATGAATAATGCATTTCAGTTCCCATACAATTTAACATCAGATGGAAAGTGGAACTATGAATGGATTCAGATAAAATCAGATTCTTATGAACCATTTGGGAATGAGAAAATTATTAAGGCATTCAACAGTGGTAATACTTCCATCATGAAGAATAAAAATCAGAAAGCTTATGAGTTTACTATCTATCATTGGAGTGGGAGACAGTTCCTCCGCTTTCATTCTTTTACTAAAGGTCTTACACTGAGGTTGGATAATAAATTCTATCCGCATCTCGGTTTTGGCCATGGACTACATCTAACGTCAATTGCTACTGCAAATGTTAAAAAAGTTTATTCAAATCGAATCAACAAATTTCATTATAGATTTAAAATATTTGATGAAGATGTTGTAGAATGTGAAGAACGCATCATTTTGAAAAAGCGTGGTGTTCAACCTTTATCACTTATTGAGCTAGTAAAACGATGGGTTGAGACTGTGGGTAAGAAGTATGGAGAGAAAATTATGGCGGACAAAAATAATTTGGTTATTCAGAAATATAATGACAAACTTACAGTTTATTTCTCTCCAACCTTGCGTCATTTTGTAAGACATTATACACCTATTATTGGAAGCGGTGTGGTGTATGCTTCTCATGAATATCACACTAAAGCTGATTCAGTTAATGATGAATGGTGGGTGGACATCTATGGCGATCGCATCAAGAAAATTTACCATGAAGAATTATAAAGTTGCTATCAATATAATGCCGCGTCTATATCATACAGTTGAAAGCTTCATTCATGTAGTAAATCCTTATATACAACAGAAGTTGAAGCATGTGATGAAAAGTAAATATGATGTAAAGACACACCACATTTCGTTTTCAATTGAAAATCAACGCGTTGTTCTGAGACTTGGTGATGACATTCAATGTCAATTGAGTAAAAATTTGAAAAAACTCTTTGGTTTTTCAATGCTACAAACAGTGTTTACTGCTGCGCATACGATTGGTATAGAAGCACCAATGACACTTGATAAACATGAACAGCACCTTTACATTCAAAGTGATTTGATTCTACCTATTTCTGTTGGTGAGAAAAAAGAATACATTTTACGTGATTTCATTCATGATAAAGACGCTTCATATGGAATAGTCGAGAAGATGTTTGAATCTATTTTCTATCATCCCGTCGTCAAACAAACTATACCCTCTATTGCTATCAAAATTACCAATGGTTTACAAGAGTGCATCCATGTGAAAGATACTAAATCCCTCGTAACTTTAGTGTTTCGGAAAACAAAGTGAAGTCTTTATACAACATTTATTGAAATATGTACATGAATGTGAAGCAATAGACTTTATACAACATCCACTGAAAATATATACATGAGCACACTTCAATAAACATTGCTATATACAAAAAGTCTTTTTACTTCGTGAAGGGTGGAAATATACAGGGATAGGAAAAATGTCTTTCAGTGGAAAAGTCATCACATGGGGAATGTACAGATGTGGACACATATTCACAAGGAAAAACAATCTCATGCGATACATGAAACAACAATGTTTATCTACAGAAATCAACATCAAAATACTAAGTTAAGGATGATTATGCTAAGACGTCTCCTGAATGTGGTAGTGTGGGTTTAATTCTTTTGGGTGGTGGTATGCCTGTATCAGGATGTCCATGTGGAAGAGATATGTTGTGTTCTAACCGGCACCTCTTATCCAATTTATAT